>JAVYIG010004944.1:0-148108 GCA_035222895.1 Strongylocentrotus droebachiensis
TTTTTGTTAAAAATGGGACCCATGTTTAGGGATTTTTTGGTGAAAAAGTTTCCCATTAGAGTGGCACACCCCCATACAGTATGTCTTGCATGTAATATGTGAGTAACTCGGCGCTTGCTATATCTTTAGCTTTATGTGTGCGCGCTAAATTAAGCCTTATTAAACTTGAGATTTATGGCAAAGTCAATTCACAATATCAATTCACAATATAGGGATACATCATGACATTACTACATACCTTGGTTTAGCATGCCATTCGGGCTAAAATCTGTTTATTTGTAAATATGTTATGGCCGTGTTGAAATGGGGGTTAAAAAAATCTTGCAAAATTAAAAACTAAAAAGTAATAAAAATTAAAAATAACAAAAGGAAAGGATTTTTTTCAATTAATTCAATTACTTAAGTCAACTATGTCTACATGTACATCATACATGTAAGTCGATTCAATAGGGATTCGATTTTGCCTAGATCTAGGCTAGACCTATATACAGTGGATCAAAGAAAATATGCAGAAGGAAAGGGGATGGAAGGAAAAGGAATCCTAAAAATAGTCATTTATGACATGTACATGTAATTGAAGTTGAACATAGTCTATGTATATACTGTATATATATAAATAATTCATAAAATATTGTGTGGCAAGAATAGTCAACTGTGACTGATTGCCAAACAAAATTAAATCAAGAAGAAGGATCTAGACTGAGTGTGCAATTGCTGCCTCTCAGCACATACATGTATACAGCGCTAAAGAAGAGGTCAATAACTCAATACGCCATTAGTAGGGTGTCTGATCGCGCACTCGGTTTTGTGTGCTAAAATCCTTCCCATAGAGATTGCACGGTGCCAGGTAAAAATGTCAGAGGAAAAAATATCAGAGGTAAAAATGTCAGAGGTAAAAATGTCAGAGGTAAAAATGTCAGAGGTAAAAATGTCAGAGGAAAAAATGTCAGAGGAAAAAATGTCAGAGGTAAAAATGTCAGAGGTAAAAATGTCAGAGGTAAAAATGTCAGAGGTAAAAATGTCAGAGGAAAAAATGTCAGAGGAAAAAATGTCAGAGGTAAAAATGTCAGAGGTAAAAATGTCAGAGGAAAAAATGTCCCATTAGTCTGCCTTATTCAATATTTATATACCGAGATATTATGCTTTTTTACCTCTAACATTTTTACCTCTGACATTTTTACACCGAGCCGATTGCACACATCCCTATGCAGTCCATGTGCATTGCCCGCTCATGCTAAATTGGCAGGGTTCTTGTTAATTTTTCTGATAGCAGGCTATTTATGATTTACAGGAGGCTACTAAAATTGCAAAAGAAAAATCTCTGTGCGCGTAGCGCACATCACCATGTGCGCGAAGCGCACATCACGAGCGCGAAGCGCGAAGTCCCTTGCGGCCGGGGTAAGCTTTAGGGTTTTAGATGCTCTCTGGTGCTATCTTAGCCTTATTTTTGAAGATATGACCGCACTGTATGAGCCATAGTTTAATGATAAAGATCATGAATATTTTGGCTGAATAACTTACTTTTCATATGATATACAATATGAAATGAAAATGCTCCATTATTGTTTCTGATAAATCAATCATATTTGTGATGAATCTACAATTTTGAATTACATGATAATGATACAAGGTAGTCCTGGGCAAAAATGGTTAACTGACGTTTACAGGACCTTGTCAGTGAAGAAAATCGTTTGCGATAAAAAATTTAAAAAATTGGAACACACATAAAAAAAATATGACAAAATTGGATTGGTAAATGGTTTGCAGGTATGTGACAGCTGTCACAGGGGTCTGGGGGTGTTACGCCCCCAGCAGGGTCCAGGTGCAGTGCCTCAGTCTGGAGGGGAGTCTCCCCTGAAGGCAAGCCCCTAGCATTTCAAGATCTCCCATTCAGATTCTAGAGACCTTAGAAGGAAAAATCTTGTCAATTCAATCAGAATGTATTACACTTTTCTCGCATATTGAAATGTAATGTGACACATGTTTAATATTCATGTACCTGAGGCTGAAACTTTTTGCAATAATTACATAGTGAATGATCATTCCATTTCTGAATCTGAGGACTGGCTAAGAAGATCCTCATCCAGACCTAGGATGTCAAGGGTGGACTTCACCTCCTGGTCTTCAGCTTCATCTTGCCCACTGGCACCTTCTTCACTTTGCCTGGTGACTGTCGTCGGCTTGTCATCATTCTGAGCTGCAGCACTGTGGGTTTCAACTTCTAGTCCATCAGTCTCTGTCGGCTACGATTTTTTTTTTATTTATTTATTTTTTTTTTTTTATGGTGCCGACAGCCGGCTACGATTGCCGTTACAGCCGGAAAAAATAGCCGGCTATTAACAAGAACCCTGAATTGGTCGATGTTTTTATTACTAAAAAAGTAAAATGAGATTCAAACCAATATTGCTCATGATCCTGATGGTGATACTCAATAAGTGAAGTGTCATATGAAAGCGCAGGTTTTTCTCCATATTCCCCATAGCCATAGGGGCCCACCCCCAAAATTCTAAAAATATCTTGCTCAAAACAGCAATTTAAACATTGTTTCCATAGTAACTCAGAGATTGACCAATTTCACGAGGTGCTCCCCCGAGGGATAAGTTGGGCCAGCTGTAAAGAATACATTAAAGTAAGCCTTATTAAACTTGAGATTTATTACTGTCACGAAACAATCTTGCATGAACTCTTTTTACATCAAATAACAAGGATCTAGGAGTTTAGTTGTATAAAACAAATGATGCATGTTTTCATTCGTTCATTACGATCTATCCGCACTCGAGTTGAGGCTGTGTGTATCTATGGCACGAAGCCGTGAACTCATGCGCATGCATCATTTGTATACTAATACATGTAATTGTGTACCACCACAAATATTCAATAATTTGAAAAAGCCATTGAAAAACGAAATAGCGCCTTTTACGTTGTATTTCAGCCAATGCTGATTTTGGCTTTTTCGTATTGGTTATATTACCCACAACCAGTCGGCCCATGTATAGTTATTTTTATGCCTCCGTTACGAAGTAGCCGGAGGCATTATGTTTTCGGGTTGTCCGTCCGTCCGTCTGTCCGTCCGTCCGTCCGTCCGTCCGTACGTACGTCCGTCCGTACGTCCCGTTCTCGTGATCGCATTATCTGAAGAACCGATTGATGGATTCCTGCCAAACTTTTGTCATGTATGTATCTTGCAGAGCCTATGAACTGATTAGATTTTGGGGTCACGAGGTCAAAGGTCAAAGGTCACAGGGCTCATTATGTATGCAAAAACAGCTCGTGATCGCGTTATCTCAAGAACCGATTGATGGATTCCTGCCAAACTTTGGTCATGTATGTAACTTGCAGAGCCGATGAACTGATTAGATTTTCGGGTCATGAGGTCAATGTCAAAGGTCATGTGGCTCATTATGTATGCAAAAATAGCTTGTGATCGCATTATCATTAGAACAGATTGATGGATTCCTGCCAAACTTAGATCATGTATGTATTCTTCAGAGCCAATGAACTGAGTAGATTCTTGGGTCATGAGGTCAAAGGTCAAATGTCATGGGCTCATATATGTATATGAAAAATTGATTGTAATCACGATATTCTGAGAACCTGTTAATGGATTACAATGAAACTTGAATTTTATTTTTTTTTTCTGTTTTGGTTTGTAAACTTGCTCTATGACGGAGGCATCATTTTCGACTGCGCGCAGTCGAAGTTCCATCTAGTTTTTTAAGTGGGGCTGTATTGGTATGATCGTATTGGCTAAATTTCACACATTTTGGGGTCTAAAATTACATTCATAGCAATTTCAGGTTCTAAAAGGGCACTAGAAATGTCACAGATAAGAATAAGAGCAATAACCATGCACTTTGAAGGCATTTGCGATCTGAAAACAGAACTCAACTATCCCTTTAAGCAGGAAAAAACGAAGGACAAACAAGATGAGTACTGTAAATCTCTGTGTATAAGGCGCACCCCTATATTATGGGGGCAAAAAAAAAAAAAAAAGTTTTTTGTTGTTGTTTTGTAGCCGAAAACCCACACGGGGAAGGACCTTCGTTTAACATAGAGGTGTAGTTGAAGGCGCTGATTTGTGCTTGTGAACTGTCATTTTTAGAAGAATGTGTAAGATCATTAATGTAAATTGAAAACAATAGAGTACCTAGGATAGAACCTTGTGGTACACCATTTGTTATAGAAAAAAAATTTGAGGAATTATTATTATAAACTACCGGTACAAATTGAGATCTATTAGAAAGATGAAATTTCAAACCAAGATGACAGACAAATTTGAGTGGTGTTGTAGTTTCCAAGTGGTGAGTCAACACACTGATTACTGAGCTGCACTGTAAAAAATAATTTGTTCATTGGTAATTTTTACGTATTTTTTTCCATGTAGAATTTACTTGAAAACATTAGTTTTGCCACTTACGCACTAAATTTAAGTCTTGCTAACTCAAACTTTCAATTTAGTAGAACATAGGTGGAATATTTAAGTAAAATCAAATACATAAAAACTTTAAGTAATTTCAGCTTGTATTAATTTAGTAATTTTAACTAAAAATCAGAAATTATACGTATTACTCAAACAATTTATGTTGATTATTCTTATCTTTTTAAAGTAAGGACCGATGCAGTGCGTAATAGAAATATTTACATAATTTATGAATATTCATTAAGACCAAATTAAACTCTTTTTTTTAAATAAAACAATTCTTTTTTGTGGTTGAATGAAAATTTAAGGCCTTTAAAACATTTTATAATTCATTTAACATGGCTAAGCAAAGACAAGACAATTTTTAATTGTTACCCAGTTCAAAACAAATCAAAACTTGATATTTCAGGAAATTGTCAACCAATTTTCCTTTTAAGATGCTACGATCAAGTATATATAAAATTTGGAGCCTTTCAATATGTGTCGAATTGAAGCGTATGTAAATCTTAAATAGAAGTAGTGTTAGTGATTAGTGATTAATCTTAAATAGAAGTAGTGAATGATTAGTGGATGTTACTTGTTAGATTAGATGGGTACCAAATCGTGCAATATGTAATCCTATCATAGCTTTTTTTTAATTATCTACATGTAAAATGATTACAATACTTAAATTATTTACGTTAATGTAACTCGATTTATTCAGCAAAATAAGTAAATTCTACTTAAGGTGCCGTAGGTAATATTTACTTAATAAAAATAAGGCAATTCTTTTCCTCAATTTTATTGAGTTATTTCGACTATTATTTTTTTACAGTGTGGGAGACATTTTTTTCTGTACCTGTGTATAAGACGCATGTGTTCATGTGTTGTGTTCACACTCGATGATATTTACCTCCTCATCAAAACATTTTATCAAATATTGTTTCAAACACAGATAACATGGCGATGAAGCAAGAAATTACACATGGAGAAGGAGAGGGAACTCTTCAGTCATCACATGAATATAATGAAGGTATGGAACGTTTCAATGTGTCATGCTGTATTCGGTAATGTTGCTAAATGCTAATGACTAATAACAATATAAGTTCAGTATCCTCCCTCTCATCTATCTCAGAATAATTGCTCTGTGAGTGTGATTTCTTTTGTTTGTGTTTGTGTTTGTGTTGCTGTGAGACAGACATCCGTTTTCACCCAGTAATTATAACGTAATTAACACATATACAAATTACAAAGGTGTGAAGAGTAGACCTATTGCAAGTCTGAAAAATGTTAAGGAGCTGGACCTTAAAGATGGTACCTCTAGTACATAAATTGTGCAAAAACAGTATAAGATTGCCACTGAGGAGATTCCTTAAAATAGTAAAGAAAGCTCTCTCTTAAAAGAAAAGAATAATATTAAGGATACAGATAATATACACTTTTTTTTTTTTATACAGATAATTTCATCTCTGCACTGATTTAAACAAAAATATTTAGCTATATATTCAATACACTTAAAAAAGAATGGTGATTCACGAGTGTAAGGCATGTGCAATTGAAAATGTAAAGGGAGATTGCTGGCAGTTTCCATGTGCCAAGGTCATAATACGCTGACATCAGATTTGGTGGAAATACCATTGATGGGTGTAAAAGTCTGCAAACAGCAAACCGTAGTCCCATCAAGATAGACCCCTAGCAGAGATGCCAAGTGTTCCTTTTTTGCCTTATTTGTTCTTTTTTTTTGCTATGAATAATTCAGTACATTTTTTTAATGTTTTGTTTTATTTACCAAAAAAAATTATTGATGATTTTCTTAATTCCCGATCATGGGCTTTGTGTCGTATGCCTTATGCACCTATGTCTTCAAAAGATACACGCAGTACGGTGATACAGGGCCCAAACTGCGCACGTTGCAAACAACCCACGTGTTTGATTTGTACACAGTTTGTACGATTGTTCAAAAAGACAGCTGCAGTATAGCGAGAGATTTTTTTCTTCAAAAATACTGTTTTTTCTTTTTAAGAATATTTTTTGTTGCTGAAGGTTGGCATCTTTGCCCTAGTCTCTCAAAGAGTTTTCTGGTGTGGGAAATGTAAGATTAAAGATAATGGCTTTACCATATATGAGGATGTGTGGAATAAGCAGAGCATTACGTACATGATGTAAGGCCTGTTGGTCATATTACTGAAGGCTAATCACGGTGATTGACAACACTTTTTACTTGGTAAACACCTAAATGGTGTTGAATTCCCCAGTGAGAGCCCACCACTATGCATCTTTAGGTTATACCATGGACGTGATAGAGAAGGACTGGAATCCAGCCGCTCTCGTTTGACCCCATGCTCCAAGCCGCCGAAAATTTATGCGCTAATCTGCAACTGTTGACCAGGTGGTGAAATAAAAGAGCACATGAAATTTCAGGATTAAGAATTCCTACATGAGAAAATAGTATCACAGCAACTTTTCGCTGTCCCTTTCAATGATTTCTCATCCATTGTTGAATGTGAACACAAACTTGTGTAATTTCATCCTTTTTTATAACTTCAAACATACAAAAAACACTTGAAAACATGCATTTAGCAAACTTAATGTTATTGAAAATTGTAAATCATGGATGAAATAATGGGACATTAAAACATGCACAAATTAGCGCATTATCCTAAAATTTTGAGTTATTGTCAGGATGTAATTTTTCTTTAACCAACTCTGGCACACAAATTATAGGAAGGATGGAGTACTAAATTTGAAAATTTGTTTGATGCACTATTCCCAATACAATCCCCATATCAAGTTTTTGATTTATACTGAAATTTTGCCGGTAATTTAATATTTTGTAATTAATGTAAAACTGGTGCCTGGCTTCCGAAATTCCACCGCAGTGGAAGCGCGCTTCGGAGCATGGAACTTCAAAGTCAAGTGGATTGTTACGCTTTAGAACTCACGAATGCGTTTGAATAAATTTCAAGAGTTTCGCCTCCTTTCTTTCACCACCCTGGTTATACAACCTTCATTCTCTCACCTTACGCATCGAATCACGAAGAAGAAAAAACGAAGTTCAAAACAAGTCAGTCCGCTAGCTCAGAATCAAGAATGTTTACGATATTTGCACCATTACAACCTCTATAAACAGATTTTATTATACTAGTACATGAATATACAAAAACACAAGTCGCATATTCATAAATAAAACAAGCATCTACTTCACTCTGTATTATAGAAATGATTAGTCTATAGTGGTCAAGAGTTTTAATGATTTTTATTTTTACATGTACAGGAAACATCTGCATCAAGGAGGAAGGAGAAGTTGAGAAGAAGACGTGTCTTTCCATTCCAAGTTCAGATCGTTTGATATATGAGGGTCAGCTTGTAACTCAAGACGGTATGCTATAGGTTCTTGAAGGAAAAATCAAACATTGATAGCAAATCGTGGATTGGTGAAAGTTAGATCGTACAAAAATAAGAAAGTCTATGAGTATTTAAAATATGATATCACCAAGTCTATGCAAATCTCAAAATCAGCGATGTGGTTACTGGGCTGCGACATAGTCGCAGATAACTCTTCTGTTTGTCGTACAAAAGTACGATTACTTTCTGTTTTTTCTCTTAAGCTCCTTCTCCCATGGGGTACTACTAAAATATATTGTGTATAACATGTTTTTTAAGGTTCTCTAGAAGGAAAAGACACACCCGAGTCATAGATTTTGAAAAATTGATGTTTTAGTAATTTTGTGTGTTGGAAAAAATAGGAGGGTGGTCCAGCACTACGTCATAATGAATTAACAGATTCAGCCAATTTGAAGTGCCCATATTTACAATTTTCTTAATTTTTGTTCGATTTTGATCAAACTTTCACCCGTCTGCTTCTCAGATTTTTCTGCTTTCTTTTAGAGTAGTTTGCTATCAGGGTTGAATATCTGTTAAAAGGAAAATCAAACTTTAAATTGTTTGAGCCAGCCAGAAAATATGAATGTTTGTGTTGTGAATAGGGAGGATGCATCCTTGGAGCAAAGTGCAATAAAAAACTGAAAATATCCTTATTATAGATCTAATTCCATACATCTATAGATGTCCTTCAATGTTCTTTTCCCTCTGTTTCATGCAATGACATTCAGTCTTGCGAGTTATTGGCAAATCAAATTTATTCTTCTCTTTGTAGCCAATAATAGGTAACCAGATCAAATTTTATTTCTCAGATAATATGAAAATATCTTTACTTTGTTCATAACAGGTCTGGTCTTCACCACCAAACAAGAAGGACAAGACCCATCGACCAAACAAGGTATCATGAAGTTATTAAAAGAATTATATTGTACAATGGTGCTCAGGGTGGTAAAAATTAAAAATTAAAACAAAATGTAAAATTGGAACATGAAGTCCAATTTGCTGGGCTCTAGGGTTTTATAGATGCACTCTGGTTCTATGTGCTCCTTATTTTGAAGCATTTCAAACAAATTATTGTACCTCATATTATTGAATGATTTTGGGAACGAACATTAATCTATTACTGAATTTGTTAAAAATAAAACCCCTTGTGGATCCGACAAGGAAGTAAAGTAGTAAAGATACAACGTACATTTGTAGACCTGCATTCACAACTGGGATATCGTTTCACAAAACCGTCAACGGTGCAAGTTCACTGACATCCCATTGAAATACATGTATGTGTTAAATTTAATACAGGTACACACATTTTGATGGGTTGTCTACAAACCTCCACTTATTAAAGTTTTGTAAAGTGCTGCCCTGTTTTCTGTTTTGAATGAATTAATAATTCATTGTCGTAAGATGTGGACTCTGGTACCCTCTGGAATTTTTCAAAAAGATTGTATGCTAGGTTGATAATGACAATATTTTTTTTTAATAACACATGATTTTAAAAGTGACAATTTCTCTCTGGTCAGTATCATTCACCAACCAAACAAACTTCAATCTTGTAAACCAACACTATAACAAAAGTCTGCCTCTTACCCTAATTCTTACCTCACCTGAATTTCAATTGCAACCTTAACCCTAATCCAGAGTCTGGAGTAATTGATATTGGAGCATATGTTGGACCACCCTATTTAATCATTGTTAGTAACTTTAAATTTATAAACTGATTTATTATTTTGTCTAAAAGTAGTTATGTTTAAAGACAAAGTTGAGTTCTGGTCATGCGATTGCATTGTGAAAGAAAAGGTGTGGAATAGATCAGAAAAATTTGATCATGCAGCATGTAAGTATTGTTGTGTACTGCAAGGTTCTGGAGTCATCAAAATCATAATAAATTTGGCCCAGTCTTGGTAAAGTAACAAGCACCATACACAAAGAGATGTATATGGGTCTACACAAATGGTGTCAGGCCTTGATTTACATATCTTTCTATGTTCATTACTCAGCCAGTATACATTTTCTACCAAAATTATTTGGCAAATGACATTTATTTGTAATCTTGAACATTCAGTGTAAGCTTTGTTTGATTCTGTGAGAATAACTTTTCTTTTTTTACCAGAACTCAAGTTTATCTTTAAGGTTTGATTTTATTTGGATGTTTGGGGTGGGGGTGGGGTTGGCTTGACACAGACAAAAATATCAATGAAGATAACTAGGCCTATATTTAGAAGGAAGGGAACAACTCAAGTTTATCTTTAAGGTAATATTTTATTTGGATCTTAGGGGTGGGGTTGGCTTGACACAGACAAAACTATAAATGAAGATAACTAGGCCTATATTTAGAAGGAAGGGAACAACTCGTAAGTAAATAGCATTTACTCTCTATGTTCCAGTTTAATATCTTGAACATCAAGTTGCACCACAAGAATTTAAATGGTCTGAAAAAAAGACAAAGTGATGAAGAATAGCTCAAAATCTTCGAATGAGAAGCATTATTATGCACAGCTATTAAAAAAGAGAGATGTTGAACATTTCTTCTTGATTTCTTATAGAAATGATCTATGCCACCATAAAGCAAGAAGATGAAGAAGAGATATGTGAACCTATTACAACTCGAGGTGAAGGAGGAGGGGAAATTGAGCAATCAATTCCTGAAGGTATTGTCAACATTCTTTTGTCTTCAAGGCAAATCAAATTCGTAAAGGGGAAGTCCCTCCTGATATTAAAGTGGTTTTAACGAAAGTAGAAAAATGAGAGAAACAAATTAATATAAGTTTAATCAAAATCTGATTACAAATATGAAATTCATGATTTTTGTTTAAGTTGTCATCATTGAAATGCAAATCGGCAACACTGTGATTTATCTTGCCAGCTCCTCTCCAATTTGCTCTCGATCTACAGAAAATTCATAAACTTTTATTTTCTTCAGTTATTGATGACAGTATAGATTTGTTTCATACTGTGCTTGTATAGAAACATATTTTTAATTATATTACCGGTAAACATGATTGTGTGATTGATAATTTTCTAAATGGAAAGGATGTATTGACTATTATTGGTTTTATAGTACAGGGCAAATGGGAAGAAAGCTCACAAGATATGTCAAAGAGTTTGCCAATTTGTGTTTGATTGATTGCAAATTCATAACTTTCCTATTTTTCATTTGTTTTTGCTCAAATTTTCACAGGTCTGTTTCTATCAAATTCAACTAAATATGAGGGTGGAATTTCCCTTCAATGATTTTTTTTTTAAAATCAGTGCTGATAGCAAAAAAAAATCATTATCAGACCAATGACAGTTTAATAAAATAGTATGGACAATACAACAGTTTTTAATTGTTGAAATATATATTCACAAAGTATTATAAATAGGAATGTCAGACAAGTTTATTTGTAATGACAACACATTGATCAAGGAAAATGTTAGTCTTTTGTAATTTGCATGATTGAGCTGCAATTTCTTATACAGTGCATATATTAAGTTAAAGTATACACCAAATTTTGGTAAGTAGCGCCTAACTCAAAAGTCACAATCACTGTGACCTTGAAATCTGTCCCATAATAAATAGTAACCTTTTCTGTCGTGTGATACCCTTTTCATTTTCTTTTTCTGCTATGGGTTTCAGAGTACCAGGGTCTTTAAGTGTTGTTAAAATCTCTTTGCACCAAGTTTGGGCTGATCTAACTAATGTGGATCACGCCATATACATGTGTCACTTGGTCTTAAATCTTAAAAAAAAACTTAAATTCTTATTCTTGCTTAAGTGCTTCATTGTTTAAAGCAATGCAATGAATCCAAGCTTTCATTCAAGAGACCATGTTTCAACCTTTCAATCCATAAGATCACATTACATTATTTTCAACAGCCGATTTATTGCTTGTCTCGTGATGTCCAATTAAGATCTCTCTACACACTTGTCCATTGCGTCATTCCACACACATTAGGTACATAAGGCATTTATCTTAAATAGCACATGAAACTCAAAGGTTACTAAACTCAAATGCAAAGGAGAATGCATATGTTGAATACTCCTAAAGAACAGTAGACATTCATGAAGGAGGATGGCATCAGACAAGGATGACAATTATACAAAGATTGCGTCATCACAACGAAGAGAACATTATAAATGTTGCTTGCAATGAGTCTTTCTTTGAGTTTGATTAACAGTATTCATGAATTAATTAGTTGGATAATAGGAATACTGTATATTTTCCTCCCCAGATAAAGAGTTGGACACTGGAAAGGACAAGATACACCCACATATAACAGCATGCAGTAGAGAGAAGTCCCAACTTTGTTTACATTGCAGTAAGACATTTACTGATGAGAACACTCTTATACTACATCAGAAAACACACCAGGGCGAGTATGAGCATACTCACCACCTTACAACACAAACAGGAGAGAAACCTTTCAAGTGTTCCCAGTGTGATGAGAGATTTTGTCATAGAGTTTCCCTGACCTGTCATTTAAGAACACACCATGGTGAAAAGCCTTATAAATGTTCTCATTGTGATAAAGGATTTTCTCAAAAGACTAAGCTTACTATCCACCTTAGAACACATACAGGAGAGAACCCCTTTAAATGTTCCCAATGTGATGAGGTATTTTGTTACCAAAGTAATCTTACTACCCATTCAAGAACGCATAGTGTAGAAAAGCTGTATCGGTGTCCTGATTGTGATAAAGGATTTTCTCAAAAGTCTAGTCTTTCTAGCCACCTTAGAGTACATACAGGACAGAAACCTTTTAAGTGTTCTCATTGTGATAAGGGTTTTTCTCACCAATGGAATCTTATCCGTCATGTAAGGACGCATACAGGAGAAATACCTTATCAGTGTCCTTATTGTGAGAAAGGATTTTCTCAAAAGTCTAGTCTTTCTAGCCACCTTAGAGTACATACGGGAGAGAAACCCTTTAAGTGTTCCCAGTGTGATAAAGGATTTTCTCAAAAGACTAAGCTTACTATCCACCTTAGAACACATACAGGAGAGAAACCCTTTAAGTGTTCCCAGTGTAATAAGGGTTTTTCTCACCAATGTAATCTTATCCGTCATGTAAGGACGCATACAGGAGAAATGCCTTATCAGTGTTCCCATTGTGATGAGGTATTTTGTTACCAAAATAATCTTACAACCCATTCTAGAACGCACAGTATAGAAAAGCTGTATCGGTGTCCCAATTGTGATAAAGGATTTTTTCAAAAGTCTAGTCTTTCTAGCCACCTTAAAGTACATACAGGAGAAAAACCTTTTAAGTGTTCTCATTGTGATAAGGGTTTTTCTCACCGAAGTAATCTTACCTGTCATGTGAGAATGCATACAGGAGAAAAGCCTCATCGGTGTCCCTATTGTGATAAAGGATTTTCTCAAAAGACTAAGCTAACTATCCACCTTAGAACACATACAGGAGAGAAACCCTTTAAGTGTTCTCATTGTGATAAGGGTTTTTCTCACCAATGGAATCTTATCCGTCATGTAAGGACGCATACAGGAGAAATGCCTTATCAGTGTCCTTATTGTGAGAAAGGATTTTCTCAAAAGTCTTGTCTTTCTAGCCACCTTAGGGTACATACAGGAGAGAAACCCTTTAAGTGTTCCCAGTGTGATAAGGGATTTTCTCAAAAGACTAAGCTTACCATCCACCTTAAAACACATACAGGAGAGAAACCCTTTAAGTGTTCCCAGTGTAATAAGGGTTTTTCTCGAAAGACTAATCTTACAATCCACCTTAGAACACATACAGGAGAGAAACCCTTTAAGTGTTCCCAGTGTAATAAGGGTTTTTCTCACCGATGTAATCTTATCCGTCATGTCAGGACGCATACAGGAAAAATGCCTTATCAGTGTTCCCATTGTGATAAAGGATTTTCTCAAAAGACTAAGCTAACTATCCACCTTAGAACACATACAGGAGAGAAACCCTTTAAGTGTTCTCATTGTGATAAGGGTTTTTCTCACCAATGGAATCTTATCCGTCATGTAAGGACGCATACAGGAGAAATGCCTTATCAGTGTCCTTATTGTGAGAAAGGATTTTCTCAAAAGTCTTGTCTTTCTAGCCACCTTAGGGTACATACGGGAGAGAAACCCTTTAAGTGTTCCCAGTGTGATAAAGGATTTTCTCAAAAGACTAAGCTAACTATCCACCTTAGAACACATACAGGAGAGAAACCCTTTAAGTGTTCTCATTGTGATAAGGGTTTTTCTCACCAATGGAATCTTATCCGTCATGTAAGGACGCATACAGGAGAAATGCCTTATCAGTGTTCTTATTGTGATGAGGTATTTTGTTACCAAAGTAATCTTACTACCCATACCAGAACGCACAGTGTAGAGAAGCTGTATCGGTGTCCCGATTGTGATAAAGGATTTTCTCAAAGGTCTAGTCTTTCTAGCCACCTTAGAGTACATACAGGAGAGAAACCTTTTAAGTGTTCTCATTGTGATAAGGGTTTTTCTCACCAAAGTAATCTTACCTGTCATGTAAGAATGCATACAGGAGAAAAGCCTCATCGGTGTCCCTATTGTGATAAAGGATTTTCTCAAAAGACTAAGCTTACTATTCACCTTAGAACACATACAGGGGAGAAACCCTTTAAGTGTTCTCATTGTGATAAGGGTTTTTCTCATCAATGGAATCTTATCCGTCATGTAAGGACGCATACAGGAGAAATGCCTTATCAGCCCAATAAACAAAACACTAAAAAGTAACCTCGTTTGGGAGTGTATATTAAGTGATTCTAAAGTATGGTGCCTTTTGAACTACGGTAGATTTAAACGTTATCGACACATGCCTTCATTTAAACAAAAAAGGTTCTCCTGTTCACGTTTTCATCTAACCTAAAAACCACCAATTTATCACGCGACTGTAGTAACGTGATTCCTATTACCTCTGTAAATCAAATGTTTATGACCAAATAACCACTTGACCAAGCAACCAGTTTTTTGTCCGTTAATCGATGGTGGTGATAAATAAGTAATTATTTGGTCTTGTAAGCACCTTATCGAATGGTTTCACAGGTTATCCAAGGTTGATGGTAATAATCACGTTACTTACACCAGCTAATCGTCTTATTGTTCTGTCCGTGAATCTCTGGTTATATTAAATTAGTAATTCTGAGGTGTCTTACACACCTCTTTAAATGGTTTCAAAGTTACCATAACTTTCTTGGTTACGATCACGTAGCTAAAACTGATTACTAATCTTAAGCTGTAAATCTGTGAAATTTAAGTGTGAAAAATTAGTTATTATTAGGTGTCTTAAAACACCTATTTAAATGGTAGTCAAAGTTGCCAGCAGCCGCGTTGATGATCTCGTGACTCAAACAGATTATTAATCTAAGCTGGGCATACGTGACTTTTAGGTGTGAAAAGTTAGTAATTATTAGGTGTCTTAAAACACCTTTTTAAATGGTTTCAAAGTTACCATAACTTTCTTGTTTACGATCACGTAGCTAAAACTGATTACTAATCTTAAGCTGTAAATCCGTGATGTTTAGGTGTGAAAAATTAGTAATTATTAGGTGTCTTAAAACACCTATTTAAATGGTAGTCAAAGTTGCCAGCAGTTCCGCGGTGATAATCTCGTGACTCAAACAGATTATTAATCTAAGCTGGGCATCTGTGATTTTTAGGTGTGAAAAATGAGTTATTCTTGGGTGTCTTGATGGTTTCACAGTTACTATTTAGGTTCCGTGGTGATAATCCCATGACTGTTGGCATATTTCTATTTTCCCCAGTTGATAACTGACTGTTGGCATCTTTTCATTGCACCAGTTGATGACTGGGTGACTGTTTGCATATTTCCAGTTGAACCAGCTGACACCAATCAATTTGCATATTGAATATGGGGTGTGTGCAGATCTATGTTTTTTCAACAATTTATCTGAATTTACAGCATATTTCTTAATTACTGATGATTTAGTTATATGCAATTCATTTCGAAAATACTACAAATATAAATTACCAGTTATTAGGACATTTCGCTACTTCGTATAAATTACATTTAATTAAACATGAATAAGGGAAACATTAACTATGAACTAAAATAATTTCAATAAAATACAAATATATGAAAACAAATTGATTAACTAAATTATGTTAGTCTACTTATTACCAATGCCTTTACATTGCAAATACAGACGTACCAGTATTGAAGTGTTGTTGCCGTTCAACTGGTTGGAAGTTTTACCAAATGGTTCTATTAATGGCTCAGCTAGACCAGTTGAATTCTAACTGGCGTGGATCAACTGGATCATTTAGCCCATTTCAATTTCCGGGTTACCAGTTGGCATTAACTGGTTCATCAACTGGACCAGTTGCAACTAGCTTTCTCTTCTGGGATGTTTGCAACCACCCCCCCCCCCCCCCAACCCCCTCTAATCCCAAACTGCTTCCGGCGAGCCTGGACGTAATCATGGAAGATCCAAAACACGATGTTCAGAAACGGGATGAGAACGTCATTATTTTGGTTCATTTTGTGTAACATTTGCGTAATTATTGGGTTGAACGCGGGTTACAGTAACATATTTCCTCTTCGACGTAAATTTCACGTGAATGAAGAACATGATTCATCTCAAGTCAGCCTTGTAATATTCACGTGAATTTCACGCAGATATTTTGACTAAAACTATCACTAACGCTTCACATGTTTCTGTGACGCGACAATTTCGTTTATGAAGATGTAATTTCAAAACCAAACAAACACGGGAGTATTAGGTTTCCAAAATGGTCTCCAAGGTAGGGATAATCACGTTATTATATTGGTTATATTGCAGTGACAATTGCATGATTTAGTGTACGTGTGTTTTAAGTGACCTAGTACAATAAACGTATTAACACATTTACGTAAATGTCCGGTGTTTGAAGAATGTAACTCTCCTCAAGTCGATACCTTGATATTGATGTGATTTTCACGTGATTTTGTTCATTGGGAGTGTTCCAATTGTGATAAAGGATTTTCTCAAAAGACTAATCTTACTATCCACCTTAGAGTACATACAGGAGAGAAACGTTTTAAGTGATCTCATTGTGATAAGGGTTTTTCTCACCAATGGAATCCTATCCGTCATGTAAGGACGCATACAGATCAGTGTCCTTATTGTCAGAAAGGATTTTCTCAAAAGTCTCGTTTTTCTAGCCACCTTAGAGTACATACAGGAGAGAAACCTTTTAAGTGTTCCCATTGTGATAAGGGTTTTTCTCACCAAAGTTATCTTATCTGTCATGTAAGGACGCACACAGATAAAATGCCTTATCAGTGTCCTTAATGTGACAAAAGATTTTCTCAAAAGACTAAGCTTACTATCCACCTTTTTTTCAAGATTCAAGATTCAAATTAGGTTTTATTCACGTCTTTTCAAAAAGTCCAAAGACTAAAAATGCAAGTTTACATCAAACATACAATCAGATATAAAAATAGCATTAAAAAAAATATATTTATATATATAAAGAAAACATAGCAAATGGGAGAAGAAAAAAAAAAGATATAAATATTAAAAAGTATTAAAAAGTATTAATATTGGAGTATTGGCAGTGTGTTAATCACAAGTGTTACATGAATACAGTACATGTATAAGCATATTGTACATTACAAAAATTAGAAATCCTTAGATATCATTTGTCACAGTAACAATGACAGATGATTAAAGAATGATGTACTGTGAAACATCATCAGAAGAGAAAAAGGTGGAGAGGAGCAGGGAGAAACAGAGAGGAGGAAGGAGAGACGATGGGAGAAAGAGGAAGAGGCAGAGAGAGCACAGAGAGAGACAGAGACACAGAGACAGACAGAGAGATGAGAGAGAGGGGGTGGGAGTGAAATTTAAAAAAATAGAGAGGAAAGACCAGAAGTGAAGAAGAGAAAAGGTCATTTAAAAAGTAACAAGTTCAAATAGAGAAAAAAGATGAGAGAGTGAGAGGAAGAATACAAGTACATGCAATATCAAAATATGAATGAATGTGAGAATCTGCTGTGCCAATCATGACAGTTGATATTGCACATAAGTATATTGCTGAAATACATGATATATAAAGAGGCAAAGAGAGCAGAGCAGAGAGAGAGAGCGACATACAGACAGAGAGATGAGAGAGAGGGGGTGGGAGTGAAATTTTAAAAAAATAGAGAGGAAAGACCAGAAGTGAAGAATAGAAAAGGACATTTGAAAAGAAACAAGTTCAAATAGAGAAAAGGGATGAGAGAGTGAGAGGAAGGATAAATGTACATGCAATACCAAAATGCGAATGAATGTGAGAACCTGCTGTGCCAATCATCATGACAGTTGACATTGCACATAATTATATTGCTGAAATACATGATAACATAATAATAATTACGTGAGCCTCTATTTATTATTATCCAAGGAACGAGTGAAAGATGGGATGGGAGAATTTCGGTACCTCAAAGTTCTCATCTTAGGCAAGGACAAATCAAGTGCATTTCGCAGAATGCGGCTACAGTCATTGACTCTGCTCTCAGACAGGAGATGTCAATGAACCTTAGAATGGAGGAGTGATTTTGCAAATCTTAAAAAAAGGGATGTGCATCTCTCTTTAAGAGAGGAGACGCCAAGATGAGATTGCAGTTCATCATAAGTTCTGGAGTCAGGGTAGCTAATGATCCTGAGAGCTCTCCTCTGAACTCGCTCGATGCTTACAGAGTGGTTGTTTGTGATCCCTGATGTCCAAACAGGTGCTGCAAAGTCTAGCACTGGCCTGATGTACAACATGATGTAGATAGTAGCAAGATCCTTGGTGGTAACACCATTCCTCCGAAGCTTATTCAGGAGATAAAGTCTTCTGGAATGGCTGACCTGCCCATCCCATTTGAGATCATCCTGAAGGAAGACCCCTAGGAGCTTAAGGGATGAGACAGCTTCCAGTGTGGTAGAGTTGATGTCAAGACTAAAGAATGATAGGTGGGGGAGGGGGGGGGGGGACTGGCGAAGAAATGAAATGAAAGACCCATCGACCAAACGAGGTATCATGAATTTATTAAGAGAATTCTATTGTACAATGGCGCTCAGGGTGGTAAAAATTAAAACAAAATGTAAAATTGGAACATGAAAGGAGTATATACTGATGCATGAAGTCCAATTTGCTGGGCTCTAGGGTTTTATAGATGCACTCTGGTTCAATGTGCTCCTTATTTTGAAGCATTTCAAACAAATTGGTGTCCCTCATATTATTGAATGATTTTGAGAACGAACATTAATCTATTACTGAATTTGTTAAAAATAAAACCCCTTGTGGATCTGACAAGGAAGTAAAGTAGTAAAGATACAACGTACTAACGTAGACCTGCATTCACAACTGGGATATTGTTTCACAAAACCGTCAACAGTGCAAGTTCACTGACATCCCATTGAAATACATGTATGTGTTAAATTCAAAACAGGTACACGCATTTTGATTGGTTGTCTACAAACCTCTACTTATTACAGTTTTGTAAAGCACTGCCCTGTTTTGAATGAATTAATAATTCATCGTCGTAAGATGTGGACTTTGGTACCCTCTGAAATTTTCAAAAAAGATTGTATGCTAGGTTGATGATGACAATAATTCTTTTTAATAACACACAATTTTAATAGTGACAATTTCTCTCTGGTCAGTATCATACACCAACCAAACAAACTTCAATCTTGGACCTAACACTATAACCTTAGTCTGAATCTTACCCTAATTCTTACTTCGCCTGAAGTTCAATTGCAACCTTAACCCTAATCCAGAGTCTGGAGTAATTGATATTGGAGCATATGTCGGACCACCCAATTTAATCATTGTCAGTGACTTTAAATTTATTAACTGATTTCTTATTTTGTCTTAAAGGTAATACAAAGTTTTGGTATGAAGTTGTGAATTTGGTTCAAATGAACATATTGGAAGCATATACTTTCCTACAGTATTCAGTGATCGTTGTCGCGGTCGAAATCCACTCAAAAGTTATGAAATTGTAAATAATAAACACTTTATGTTGAATAGCTCCCTCTCAAGGTCAAGATATTAATTAACCTATAAAACAATCATGTTTATTGACTAAAATCGACCAATTAGCTATTCTCGTTCGGAAATTATATATCACAACTTCATAATCTGAGATTTTCATGGTCTCAGCTACCATTGTACGGCCGTAGGAGCTATTTGAAATTTATCAAAATTTACCGGGAGCACCGGTAAATCTTTATATTCAATTTTTCTCGAAAGCAGAAGTGTTTTAGGGGCTAAAATTTCTGGTGTTTTTAATACATCCACAGGGGCATCCAAATATATCAAAATTGTATATCACATCCACCTATTTTTCAAAATTTCCCAAAACTTTGTAATACCTTTAAAGTAGTTATGTTTAAAGACAAAGTTGAGTTCTAGTCATGCGATTGCATTGTGAAAGAAAAGGTGTGATATGGATCAGAAAAAGTTGATCATGTAGCATTGAAGTATTGGTGTGTACTGCAAGGTTCTCTGGAGTCATCAAAATCATAATAAATTTGGCTCAGTCTTGGTAAAGTAACAAGCTGAAGCACTATACACAGAAATATTTATATGGGACTACACAAATTTGTCGGGGCTTGATTTACATATCTTTCTATGTTCATTACTCAGCCAGTATACATTTCTACCAAAATGATTTGGCAAATGACATTTATTTGTAATCTTCAACATTCAGTGTAAACTTTGTTTGATTCTGTGAGAATTCCTTTTCTTTTTTTACCAGAACTCGAGTTTATCTTTAAGGTAAGATTTTATTTGGATCTTGGGGATGGGAGTGGGGTTGGCTTGTCACGGACAAAAATATAAATGAAGATAACTAGGCCTATGTTTAGAAGGAAGGGAACAACTCATTAAGTAAATAGCATTTACTCTCTATGTTCCAGTTTAATATCTTGAAAATCAAGTTGCACCACAAGAATTGACATGGTCTGAAAAAAGACAAAGTGATGAAAAATAGCTCAAAATCTTCAAATAAGTAGCATATGCACAGCTATTAAAAAAGGGAGATGTTGAACATTTCTTCTTGATTTCTTATAGAAATGATCTATGCCACCATAAAGCAAGAAGATGAAGAAGAGATATGTGAACCTATTACAACTCAAGGTGAAGGAGGAGGAGAAACTGAGCAATTAATTCCTGATGGTATGATCAACCTTCTTTTGACTTCAAAGCAAATCAAATTCGTAAAGGGGAAGTCCATCCTGATATTAAAGTGGTTTTAACGAAAGTAGAAAAATGAGAGAAACAAATTAATATAAGTTTAAACAAAATCTGATTAAAATATGAAATTCATGATTTTTGTTTAAGTTGTCATCATTGAAATGCAAATCAGCAACACTGCATGATGTATCTTGCCAGCTCCTCTCCCATTTGCTCTCTACAGAAAATTCAGAAACTTTTATTTTCTTCAGTTATTGATGACAGTATAGATTTGTGTCACAAGGTGCTTGTATAGAAACATATTTTTAATTATATTACCGCGGGTAAACATGATTGTGTGATTGATAATTTTCTAAAGGGAAAGTATGTATTAACTATTATTGGTTTTATAGTACAGGGCAAATATGGGAAGAAAACTAGCTCACAAGATATGTCAAAGAGTTGCCAATTTGTGTTTGATTGATTGCAATGAATTTCTCAATGAAAGGGCTTACCTCAGACAAGGGATGACAATTAGACAAAGATTGCGTCATCACAACGAAGATAACATTATCTTTGAGCTTGCAATGAGTCTTTCTTTGAGTTTGATTCAACATTGTTCATGAAGTAAATAGTTGGATAATAGGAATACTGTATATTTTCCTCTCCAGATAAAGAGTTGGACAATGGAAAGGACAAGATACACCCACATATAACAGCATGCAGTGGAGAGAAGTCCCAACTTTGTTTACATTGCAGTAAGACATTTACTGATGAGAACACTCTTATACTACATCAGAAAACACACCAGGGCGAGGATGAGCATACTCACCACCTTAGAACACAAATAGGAGAGAAACCTTTCAAGTGTTCCCAGTGTGATAAGGGTTTTATTCATATTAGTAAACTAAGTGGCCATTTACTAACACACAGTGGAGAAAAGCCTTTCAAGTGTTCTCAGTGTGATAAGAGATTTTGTCATAGAGTTTCCCTGACCTGTCATTTAAGAACACACCATGGTGAAAAGCCTTATAAATGTTCCCAATGTGATGAGGTATTTTGTTACCAAAGTAATCTTACTACCCATTCAAGAACGCACAGTGTAGAAAAGCTGTATCGGTGTCCCTATTGTGATAAAGGATTTTCTCAAAAGACTAATCTTTCTAGCCACCTTAAAGTACATACAGGAGAGAAACCCTTTAAGTGTTCCCAGTGTGATAAGGGATTTTCTCAAAAGAATAAGCTTACTCTCCACCTTAGAACACATACAGGAGAGAAACCCTTTAAGTGTTCCCAGTGTAATAAGGGTTTTTCTCACCGATGTAATCTTAACCGTCATGTCAGGACGCATACAGGAAAAATGCCTTATCAGTGTTCCCATTGTGATAAAGGATTTTCTCAAAAGTCTAGTCTTTCTAGCCACCTAAGAGTACATACAGGAGAGAAACCCTTTAAATGTTCCCAGTGTGATCAGGGATTTTCTCAAAAGAATAAGCTTACTCTCCACCTTAGAACACATACAGGAGAGAAACACTTTAAGTGTTCTCATTGTGATAAGGGTTTTTCTCACCAATGGAATCTTATCCGTCATGTAAGGACGCATACAGGAGAAATGCCTTATCAGTGTTCCCATTGTTATAAAGGATTTTCTCAAAAGACTAGTCTTTCTAGCCACCTTAGAGAACATACAGGAGAGAAACCTTTTAAGTGTTCCCATTGTGATAAGGGTTTTTCTCACAAAAGTAATCTTATCCGTCATGTAAGGACGCATACAGGAGAAATGCCTTATCAGTGTTCTTATTGTGAGAAAGGATTTTCTCAAAAGTCTAGTCTTTCTAGCCACCTTAGAGTACATACAGGAGAGAAACCTTTTAAGTGTTCTCATTGTGATAAGGGTTTTTCTCACCAATGGAATCTTATCCGTCATGTAAGGACGCATACAGGAGAAATGCCTTATCAGTGTTCCCTTTGTGATAAAGGATTTTCTCAAAAGACTAGTCTTACTATTCACCTTAGAGTACATACAGGAGAGAAACCTTTTAAGTGTTCCCATTCCGGGTTTTTCTCACCAAAGTAATCTTATCCGTCATGTAAGGATGCATACATGAGAAATGCCTTATCAGTGTCCTTATTGTGAGAAAGGATTTTCTCAAAAGTCTAGTCTTTCTAGCCACCTTCGAGTACATACAGGAGAGAAACCTTTTAAGTGTTCTCATTGTGATAAGGGTTTTTCTCACCAATGGAATCTTATCCGTCATGTAAGGACGCATACAGGAGAAATGCCTTATCAGTGTTCCCTTTGTGATAAAGGATTTTCTCAAAAGACTAGTCTTACTATTCACCTTAGAGTACATACAGGAGAGAAACCTTTTAAGTGTTCCCATTCCGGGTTTTTCTCACCAAAGTAATCTTATCCGTCATGTAAGGATGCATACATGAGAAATGCCTTATCAGTGTCCTTATTGTGAGAAAGGATTTTCTCAAAAGTCTAGTCTTTCTAGCCACCTTCGAGTACATACAGGAGAGAAACCTTTTAAGTGTTCTCATTGTGATAAGGGTTTTTCTCACAAAATTAATCTTATCCGTCATGTAAGGACGCATACAGGAGAAATGCCTTATCAGTGTTCTTATTGTGAGAAAGGATTTTCTCAAAAGTCTAGTCTTTCTAGCCACCTTAGAGTACATACAGGAGAGAAACCTTTTAAGTGTTCTCATTGTGATAAGGGTTTTTCTCACCAATGGAATCTTATCCGTCATGTAAGGACGCATACAGGAGAAATGCCTTATCAGTGTTCCCTTTGTGATAAAGGATTTTCTCAAAAGACTAGTCTTACTATTCACCTTAGAGTACATACAGGAGAGAAACTATTTAAGTGTTCCCATTCCGGGTTTTTCTCACCAAAGTAATCTTATCCGTCATGTAAGGATGCATACATGAGAAATGCCTTATCAGTGTCCTTATTGTGAGAAAGGATTTTCTCAAAAGTCTAGTCTTTCTAGCCACCTTCGAGTACATACAGGAGAGAAACCTTTTAAGTGTTCTCATTGTGATAAGGGTTTTTCTCACCAATGGAATCTCAACATTCAAATTAGGTTTTATTCACAAATTTTCAAAAAGTCAAAAGACTAAAAATCCAAGTTTACATCAAACATACAGTCATATATAAAAATTTGGTCATTTACAATAATTTTATAATCACAATTGGTATCTTTCTTTGGGAGTAAGTTTTTGAGTACTTTCCAGGATTTGTTCATATCATTACCATTTTCAATGCAAAGATTCTTATAATATTGTTCCTTTAACTTCTTGTTCATTACATTTGCCCTATTTCTGAATTCTTTAAACTGTTCCCAGTAGTCTGTAGTTCTGTGTTTATCAAATTTGCATTTAAAATCATTCCTATCTCTTGCGATACATAAATATTCGTTGGTAATCTAAGGTGACCCTCTAGAACGTTTTCTTACTGTGACATATGGTGCATGAAGATCACAAATGTCTTTGAATTTACATTTGAAAATATTCCACATATTCTCAACATTGTGATTGTTTAAGTACAAATTATCCCAGTTTATTTCTTTAACATCATTTTTGAAGAAAAAAAATCATTAAAGTTTCTAAATGAACGGTAGGTACTCACAGAACATATAGAGGGCGGTGGTTTTTCTTTCAATACAAGGTATATCAATAAATGATCACTTAGACCGATAGACCGTGTGCCACTCTCCAGTGATTTCAAATTATTTGACACAAGAATTAGATCAATAAGGGTTGTACTATTAACAGTTATACGTGTAGGGGTCCTTATCAGCTGAGACAAATGCATATTGTCACTCAGATCATGTATCTGCTTTGAAAGATTATTCTGAGTTAACATATTACAATTTAAATCACCTTATATTACAATATCATTTGATAACATACATATATTTTCTAAATTAATTTCTAGGTTATTGAAAAAAACACTTCTACTGTTAGGTGGACGATATACAACTCCAAGATACTTTGGTTTGTGATTGTGTAGTCTTATCTCTAGCCACATAATTTCTAACTCACGGTCTTCAAGATCAGGTCGTCTAATATATGATATATTCTTTTGTATAAAACATCCAACTCCTCCTCCCTTTTCGTCTCTATCTAGTCTTTCAAAATGATACCCATCAATTTGTAACAATGAATTACAAATGTTTTCACTTAGCCATGTTTCTGACAAGGTCAGAATTTCGTACGGATTTTCTTTCAAATATAATTGCAGATCATCCACCTTATTTCTAAGACTACGAATATTTAAATGTGCAATTTTCAATCCTTTACCCTTTGGAAAGTCATTTATAGAGGTACAGGTATTCGTACTTAAGTCAATGTCTATATCCACAGAATTTGTATGGTTCAAGCTCACATTTCTATCTTTTACTATATCCTCAACATTCCAAAGCGGCATTTCTAGGAAAATACAAGACAAGATACACCCACATATAACAGTATGCAGTGGAGAGAAGTCCCATCTGTGTTTACATTGCAGTAAGACATTTACTGATGAGAACACTCTTATACTACATCAGAAAACACACCAGGGCGAGTATGAGCATACTCACCACCTTAGAACACAAACAGGAGAGAAACCTTTCAAGTGTTCCCAGTGTGATAAGGCTTTTATTCATATTAGTAAACTAAGTGGCCATTTACTAACACACAGTGGAGAAAAGCCTTTTAAGTGTTTTCAGTGTGATAAGAGATTTTGTCATAGAGTTTCCCTGACCTGTCATTAAAGAACACACCATGGTGAAAAGCCTTATAAATGTTCCCAATGTGATGAGGTATTTTGTTTACCCATTCAAGAACGCATAGTGTAGAAAAGCTGTATCGGTGTCCCGATTGTGATAAAGAATTTTCTCAAAAGTCTAGTCTTTCTAGCCACCTTAGAGTACATGCAGAAGAGAAACCTTTTAAGTGTTCTCAGTGTGATAAGGGATTTTCTCAAAAAACTAAGCTTACTATCCACCTTAGAAAACAAACAGGAGAGAAACCCTTTAAGTGTTCCCAGTGTAATGAGGGTTTTTCTCACCAATGTAATCTTATCCGTCATGTAAGGACGCATACAGGAGTAATGCCGTATCAGTGTTCCCATTGCGATAAAGGATTTTCTCAAAAGACTAGTCTTTCTATCCACCTTAGAGTACATACAGGAGAGAAACCCTTTAAGTGTTCTCATTGTGATAAAGGTTTTTGTCATCAATGGAATCTTATCCGTCATGTAAGGACGCATACAGGAGTAATGCCGTATCAGTGTTCTTATTGTGAGAAAGGATTTTCTCAAAAGACTAGTCTTTCTAGCCACCTTAGAGAACATACAGGAGAGAAACCTTTTAAGTGTTCCCAGTGTGATAAGGGATTTTCTCACCAAAGTAATCTTATCCGTCATGTAAGGACGCATACAGGAGAAATGCCTTATCAGTGTTCCCATTGTGATAAAGGATTTTCTCAAAAGTCTAGTCTTTCTAGCCACCTAAGAGTACATACAGGAGAGAAACCCTTTAAATGTTCCCAGTGTGATCAGGGATTTTCTCAAAAGAATAAGCTTACTCTCCACCTTAGAACACATACAGGAGAGAAACACTTTAAGTGTTCCCAGTGTAATAAGGGTTTTTCTCACCAAAGTGATCTTACCTGTCATCTAAGAATGCATACAGGAGAGAAGCCTCATCAGTGTCCCTATTGTGATAAAGGATTTTCTCAAAAGTATCATCTTCCTTGCCACCTTAGAACACATACAGGAGAGAAACCTTTTAAGTGTTCCCAATGTGATAAGGGTTTTTCTCAAAGTAGTACCCTTGTTAAACGTGTAAGAACACACAGTGGAGAAAAGCCTTATCGATGTTCCCATTGTGATGCAAGTTTTTCTCAAAGAATTTGCCTTCAAAGACATCTTAGAACACACAGTGGAGAAAAGCCTTATCGATGCTCCTATTGTGATAAGAGATTTTGTCGTAGCTTTACCCTGACTTGTCATTTAAGAACACACAGTCGAGAAAAGCCTCATCAATGTCTCTATTGTGATGAAACATTTTCTAAAAAGAATAATCTTACTAGCCATCTTAAAACACATGCAGGAGAGAAACCCTTTAAGTGTACCCATTGTGATACAGGTTTTTCTCGCAGAAGAACCCTTATTAGCCATTTAGAAATGCACAGTGGAGAAAAGCCTTTTAGATGTTTCCATTGTGATCAGGGATTTTATTACCAAAGTAATCTTACCTGTCACTTAAGGACACATACAGGAAAAAAGTCTTTTCGATGTCCGTGTTGTGATAAAGAATTTCCTAAAAAGAATGCACTTACTAGCCGCTTTAGAACACATACAGGAGAGAAGCCCTTTAAGTGTTCCCATTGTGATACATGTTTTTCTCAAAGAAGTTCCCTTGTTACACATTTAAGGACACACAGTGGAGAAAAGCCTTATCGATGTTCCCATTGTGATGCAAGTTTTTCTCAAAGAATTTGCCTTCAAAGACATCTTAGAACACACAGTGGAGAAAAGCCTTATCGATGTTCCCATTGTGATAAAGAATTTTCTCAAAAGTCTAGTCTTTCTAGCCACCTTAGAACACATACAGGAGAGAAACCCTTTAAGTGTTCCCATTGTGATAAGAGATTTTGTCGTAAATATACCCTGACTTGTCATTTAAGAACACACAGTAAAGAAAAGCCTCATCAATGTCTCTATTGTGATAAGACATTTCCTAAAAAGAATAATCTTACTAGCCATCTTAAAACACATACAGGAGAGAAACCCTTTAAGTGTTCCCATTGTGATACAGGTTTTTCTCACAGAAAAACCCTTATTAGTCATTTAGAAACGCACATTGGAGAAAAGCCTTTTAGATGTACCCATTGTGATAAGGTATTTTCTTACCAAAGTAATCTTACCTGTCACTTAAGGACACATACAGGAAAAAAGTCTCATCAATGTCCATATTGTGTTAAAGAATTTCCTAAAAAGAATGCGCTTACTAGCCACTTAAGAACACATAGAGGAGAGAAACCCTTTAAGTGTACCTATTGTGATACATGTTTTTCTCAAAGAAGTACCCTTGGTAGACATTTAAGAACACACAGTGGAGAAAAGCCTTATCGATGCACCCATTGTGATAAGAGATTTTGTCGTAGCTATACCCTGACCTGTCATTTAAGAACACACAGTGGAGAAAAGCTTCATCAATGTCTCTATTGTGATAAGACATTTTCTAAGAAGAATAATCTTACTAGCCATCTTAAAACACATACAGGAGATAAACCCTTTAAGTGTTCCCATTGTGATACAGGTTTTTCTTACAGAAGGACCCTTATTAGTAATTTAGAAACACACATTGGAGAAAAGCCTTTTAGATGTACCCATTGTGATGCAGGTTTTTCTCAAAGAAGTATCCTTTTAAGACATCTTAGAACACCCAGTGGAGAAACCCTTTAAGTGTTCCCATTGTGATACAGGTTTTTCTCACAGAAGGACCCTTATTAGTCATTTAGAAACACACATTGGAGAAAAGCCTTTTAGATGTACCCATTGTGATGCAGGTTTTTCTTAAAGAAGTACCCTTTTAAGACATCTTAGAACACACAGTGGTGAAAATCCTTATAAATGATCCCTTGTGAAAAGATTTTTTCTCAAGGAGGTGATCACACTCGTCATATAGGACACAAACATGCACTAGAAGAAAAAAAACTTAAAAATGTGCTCATTGTAATACTTTCTTATAAAGGGGATACTAGCTAACTTAGGAAACATACAGGAGATAAACCCTTTAAAGTGGTATGTGTGCACTTGCATAATATGCTCAGGGAGTGGAGCATGTACTGATCAGCAATTGAATCCATTGACTGGCGTAACAATAATGACAATGTCAGTAATGTACTTAAAACTTAGCCTATACAAATGTGACTATCATTATAAAGGTTTTTTTTTATCTTGAGGAAATCTAGCCCTATTGGAACATATAGGAGAAAACAGGGTCCAGGGAATAAAGGCCATATCAACTTCTCAATGCAATAATGGATACTCTAAAAAATTCTACTTACTAGCCTTCTACATTGAAGAAACGCTTAATTTTGTATTTGTTAGGAGTCTTTTTGAAAGGATCTTTTTATAGCAGATATCTTTTTTTTTTGAGAAAATGCCCTGATTAGTGTTGCTATTACATGTACATATTTTGGGTGTTGTGTATGTAGATTTTCAGCGTCACGAAAACAGTTGTGAGTCTCTGTAGCCAAATTTTTGGTACTGTGAATTTATCACAAAACTTCAGGATGGGTTATGACAACACATGGCATGCTTAACATAGAATTTCATTTTGGAAGCTAAATGTACCCCCAATTTGCGATGAAGCGTTATCTTTTCTTGTTTCTGATGTCCCCAAGCAACCATTTTACAGGAAAGTATTGTTTTATTATTGTGTTTTTACTCTTGAAAATATATTTCTAGATTGAATGTAATATTGAGATTGATATTTCTCTTTTGTATCTTTCATCAGATTTTCAAACGATGTTCTCATTTTTGTCTTGATATAGAATTTTTAAAGTTTTATACAGGATTGCCATGCCTTAAAGCTGAGCTCATGTTGCAATCCTTCTTCCTGATTTTGTCATGTTAATATTACAATGTATCATGTAAGTATTTGACTTTGATGATGTATTTATTAAACGATTTGTTTATTATTGTGATTATGTTGTCATTAGTTTATCATTTTGGAAAGAGACGATGAAGAGACATAAATTAATCAAATCAAAATAAAGCAATTATTTGTAGAATCAAATTTTCAGGATCGTTCCCATCTTTCTTGTCTGAGGATCGAAAGTCAAATCAGCTCTGAATCCTAGTGAAGTCTGAACAATCATTTAACACTAAACAATTTGAAGCTGATTTTTGAATTTACTCTGAACTAGAAGCTTTACAGTGCACTAACTATCATTTTTTAGCATTCATGCATAGCAAGTTATAGAGTACCGAAGCTGTGACGTCATTAAAATGTATTTTTGGAATTTCTCAATTTTTTCTTCATTTTCCGAAAGAGCATAAAAAATAATGTCAAAAACCAATTTAAAATGTTAAATATTGGCTGAGATATGACTATCTTAATAAATATATTTCCTATAGGAACTCGGGTGTTATTTAATTTGCTCTGGCTCGTATATGGTTAGGAGCCAGAGCAATATAACATGACTGGGTTCTTATACATGTAGAAAACATAGTTATTCAGATGGTCATATCTCAGCCAATACTTCACATATATTCAATTGGTTTTCGACATTTGGACATTATTTTTGATGCTCTTTCGGAAAATGAAGACAAAATTGAGAAATTCTAAAAATAGATCTTTGATTACGTCACACTTCACCACTCTATTTTGTTTGAATTTCCATGTAATTGTGATTTATTGGAAAATGGGATTATGGTGGAATCGTTGATTAACTGTATGTGAGCCGTTGACTGTTGTCCAGGATTGCAAGATCTTGAGCATTCTTGTGTGAATGTCATGATGTCTATGGACTTCTAGGAAAATGCTCATATTCATATTTTTTCAATCAAATTCATGTTCGTGATATATTTTTCATGAGTAGTTCGTATGTCCAGCCATTAGAGCTGAACCTCTTTTTTTATGTCAAATTCCTTGTGATTAAGAAAAAGTGCATTGTAATTATTTTGAAACTCATATTTTATCAGGGATTAAAAGAAACATGAAACATAACATAAAAAGAAAAAATATACAGCATCACAAAGTACTATGTAGAAGGTGTTACTCAAGGTTACACTTAAAGGGATTGGGTAGCTTTGCCTCAGATTCTGAAACAAAATTCTGGATTTAGCTCATGCTGCAATGATAATTATAAACCTTTAGGTCGGTCATACGCCTGTATGATTATCAAGATATTTATGATTGGAATTACAAATGTTGAAAACCGTTTGCCAAACGGTTTTCATAACAATAGTCTATTGGGGAAAACGAGTATGGTAAAAACCGGTCACTCAAAGATTTTTACTCTTTTGAGGCACTTCTTGATCATTTTGAAGCACAATTTTTTAGGGCTTCAATATTACACCATATCACAGACACTGATAACACGTAGGGCCGTGTATCTCAGATTTAACATTGTTAAACGATCCCTTTAATTTTCATAAGGGATGAAAAGAAAAAGAATTTTTATATTTATCTTCTTTTTTTACACCTCAAGTCAGTTCAATTCAGTAATAGTTTTTTTGAAAATGTTTTGCAGCCATTTCTCAATGTTATTTCACTTTACATTGTACTATTAAAATTGCATTCACGATCATGTGACAAATTATATTTACTTACATGTGTATAAGAATACATGTACAAGTACAATTATTGAGAAATGTGTTGAAATGTACGTTATTCAAAATCAGCAAAGAGAGAAAATGGACATTCTTTATTGTTCAAAATCTTGATATGAATGAAAATATGATAAAATATATATCAAATTAAAGAAATAATTAATGCTTAATGCAATTGAATAGATGTAAGTTAATTTATGTTTGTATAGCCGTGTGTAATGTACTTCATGTAGTACATGTATATTGTTTGTATTGCACATTCTTTGATGCAGATGTCTTCCCAAGAATCAGACTTGTATCCCAAGAATTGTTTTGTATACATGTTTTCATTATTGTAGAATCAAGTCTTATCATGTTCATCATCAAACTCATGGCCTGTAGATTGTATTCATCCATGGACCCAACTTATTTGTTTTTCCATACAATAAATTAAAGTTTTATATCTGTTCCTCTTAGAATCTCTCTTCTGTCTTTATTTTTTAAACATTTTTTTGTTTTTGTTATCTCATTATTTGACTACACAACTGCAAGTACTCACCTCATCTCTCTTCTTAAAGGTAATACAAAGTTTTGTTATGGGGTCATGAATTTGGTTCAAATAAACATATTGGAAGCATATGCGATCCTACAATATTCAGCGATCGTTGTCGAGGTTGAAATCGAATTTAAAGTTATGAAATTGTAAATGATACACTCTTTATGTTGAATAGCTCCCTCTCAATTTCAAGATATAAATTAAGCTATAAAACAATGTTTCTTGACTAAAATCGACCGATTAGCTATTCCCGTTTGGAATTTATATATAACATCTACATATTCTGAGATTTTTATGGTCGCAGCTACCATTGTACGACCGTAGGCGCTATCTGAAATTTACCGGGAGCACCGGTACATTTTTATATTAATTTTTCTTTAAAGCAGAAGTGTTTTAGGGGCTAAATTTTCTAATGATTATAATACATCCACAGGGGCATCCAAATATATACAAATTGCCAAGAATCACTATTCAACCAATTTTCAATGTTTTCCAAAACTTTGTATTACCTTTAAAGGGGAAGTCCACCCCTTTATACTAGAGACTTTCAGATTTGCACGACGAGAACGTAGACTGCTACGTGAACATCCTTTTAAGGCAATGTGACGTCCTGTTAAGGCACTGGCAGTGCCCGGCAGTGTGCCTCAAAAGGACGTCACATTGCCTTATAAGGATGCACGTTGCAGTCCACGTTCTCGTCGTGCAAATCTAAAAGTCCCTAGTATAAAACAGGGCTCAACACTCCTTGGTCCACGGGCATCTAAAATCTAAATCCAGATCCCCCCCCCCCCCTCAACAAATAATAAGATTTTAGCATAGGGCTCGTGCATGTTCAGTGGATCGAGATCCCTGAATTAAAGCAGAAAAATTGAACAGATCAGCGAAAGTTTTGAGGAAAGTCTGATAAACTAAATCAGAATACATACATTGGTAACCACTTGATAGCCTTTTTGAGCGTTTTATTACATTTGCTTTTTACTGAAATGTTCATGAATTTTCATCAGGTAAAAGTTCTATTTTATAAAGCGGGTTTTTAAAACCATATATGCAATACATATGTTATATCTAAGGTGTATTTATAAGTAAACTGTTTATGTAAAAATAATAACAAATTTATGAATTGTTGGTACCTAGAAAAAGGGATAAGTCCTCACCGAAAGGTGTATGATGAAGATGCCAATTTGAGTTTGATCAACTACACATTTTAAGATTCATAAAAGAAATTTTCCCTGATATATGTGTTGCTTTTTCTAATTCTTCTGTAAATCAGGGTGTTTTCCCCTTTTAGTAATATACAAGGTGCAAGATCTAGGGTTAGGGCTGGCCATGCATTGAGATGGGTAGGTCAGGAGGAGTAGGCCTTCTGGCTCTGTGAGTGATTACATTTTGTAAAAGAAAATGGCTATAAGTTATTTTAAAAGGTAAGAATAATTGTGTGTCATGTTGTGAGGTTTATATTGTCAAAAAAGCTATACAGTTACAGTATCAAATTTGCTTTTCTTTGTTTAATTTTCTCTCTCTCTCTCTCTTATTACAAGCATACCCAAAACAAGGATACAGTTAACTCTGCACAACTTGAAGTTCCTGAACTCATATTTTCCCTATTATAGTTAAATCAATTTGTACAATTCCCAAGTCACAATAATCTTGGTCGTCAATCCTGTATGTTAAGTTTTAGTCCAGTTTGTATATTACCCTTTTTTTTAATTATTAACAAAACAAATAAATCAATTTATAGATACTTAGAGGAAGATATTAATTGTTTGTTTTATTGCATAAAATTCAATATATGCTCTTCAGCAACTCTATTTCGGGATTGCCTGGCAGTGCTTACATTCATATACAATTATAAACTTAGTTGATTCGTCAAAATTCCTTGGTTTTATCATTGACAAAAGAACACAACTTATATTTAAGTAAAACACTATCAAGGAACATTGGAATAATCAATACATTAAAAATGTCGTTTCCTAAGTATATCTTGCATGGGGGAATTCGTTTAATTACCAGTTGGACAAAGTATTGATAAGTACTTCAACAACGCGTCATGCAAATAATCTGCCACACTAATAGGTTAAGCCACATTAATAGTTTTATTTTAGAAAATGAAATATTGAAAGTTCATGACTTGTACAATTTCTTTTTAGGCTGTTTTATGTTTCGATTACATTTTAACGAACTTCCTCATGCCATCACGTCGACATTCCAAAAGAATCAAAAACTTCATAATTATCCAACCCAGCAGTTTTCGTTTTTTCACTTACACAAACTGAGAACTTTACTATAAAAACCCACTTTGATTTATACTGGTCCGGTGTACTGGAAGTCCTTTGACATGTCGCTCAAACAGCTGCCCAGTTTTATAACTTTTAAATAACACTTGAAACATGAACCTCTACTTCGGTATGAAAATGCTGGAGACCATCGGTATTATTCTCACTTGTTGGTTGGCTGCACCACACACCCGTTTGTGTTCTTCTTTTGTTTTGTTTTTTGTTTTATATATCATGTAACAAATGTATTATGTAAAGGGAACCTTAATTACAAGCATAATGCTTTCAAGGTTTCCTCCTCATTACTGCAGATTATTGCAATGTTAGCATCATTTTTATTTAATGACTTGCCTTAAATCATTTTTTTACTGTTGTATCTATCGAATATATGTACATGTTTTGTTACCTTGTGTATGCGGCCTTACTTTGTAAATTCTTTTCATATGCAAAATTATGCAGTTAATGTGGAAATAAAACCTAAATAAAAAAAAATAAAAAAAAAATATGACTTCTGAATCCATTGTTCCGTTTACCAAGACATCTGAGGTTTTTAACTAAGAGGTGGCACATGATGACGTGAGTCGGTCGGCATGCATGTATGGGTAGTAGAAACTATATGTTGCACGAAGCTCTGAACTAATTTATGCCAAGTTTTGGGAAATTATGAAATTGGATGGATAGTACCGGTAATTCTTTAGATTGTTGATATATTTGGATGCCCCTGTGGATGTATCATAAGCACTAGAAAATTTAGCCCCTAAAACACTTCTGTTTTTGAGAAATTGAATAATCAAAATTTACCAGTGCTCCCAATAAATTTCAAATATTTCAAACAGCACCTATAAGGCCATTCCATGGTAGCTGCGACCATGAAAATCTCAGAATATGCAGTTCTGATATATAATTTCCAAACGGGAATAACAAATCGGTCGATTGTAGTCAAGAAACATTGTTTTAAAGCTTAAGTAATATCAGTCTTGAGAGGGAGCTATACAACAAAGGGTTTATTATTTACAATTTCATCACTCTAGACTCAATTTCAACCGCACCAACGATCATTGAATATTGTAAAATTGCATTTGCTTCCAATATGTTCATTTGAACCAATTCATGACCCCATACCAAAACTTTGTATTACCTTTGACTCATTGTGTCACATAATAAGAAACTAAGTAGGCATTTCACTAAATTTCTGTTAAGTGAGCTAGAATACATCAAACAGCCTGGAACATGAGGATTAGGTTATCAAATAGCCAATTATTAACGAAGCTGCCTCACCATTTGAAAATATGATACAATTATAGTGCCAGCATTTTTTTCCACTTTGTATATAATATGGAAGAAACAAAATTAACACAAATTATGAACGTTTATATTCTGTAGCCGGGGGTAGATCCAGGGGGGGCGTGCGCACCCCCCTTTTTTTTAACCTTTAAAAAAAAATCACCTTCAAATAAAAAAAAAAAAAAAATGTATTCACATAAATGTTCAGTCCATCATTAAAAAATCAAGCCGTAAAGGCTTCGGGGTTGCAATTTCGTACATTTCACGCCCCCCTCCCCTTTTATGGAAAATCCTGGATCCGCCCCTGGCATATCCTCTTTCCTAAAAACAAAAATAAAAAAATTATGTAGACTCCCATGCATGATTCTCTAGCTTGAACTGGAGTGAGTGTGCACGTTATTTATAGCCTTTTATTACCATGTGCACTCTGCAAATTCACAACAAAAAATTGTAGACCAGTTTGTAGCTAGCAAACATTGAATATGAAAATCTACAGATAATTGACTCTTTCAAGTTGTAGGCGACAAGTATAATTGGTCCTCCCCTCCCCCCTTTCCTGTTTAAAATAACCAAGAGACACTCTTACGCTTATAATTAAATATCCTATAGTGTCTTAAAAAAGAGCTCGTAAAAATGTTCCTCAAAAACTATCACTGCTCAAAATCAAATAAAAACAGATTTTCTCCTACAATATTTGTTTCAAGTCCTAACAAAGAGTCGGATTTAGCAGCAATTGCTGACAGCAATCATGCAATCAGCCTGTCAATCAATTATTATTCATCCATTCATTAAATCAATCGGTCAATTAATCAAATAAGCAATTAACAGTCAATCAATCGGTCAATGAACTGCTGAGATCACTGATGATCAACCGCTTGCAACAATTCGTTTTGGAATCTCGTAAGTTAAAGTGTATTTGCATTTTGCACCTACACATACATTTGTTAGTCATTTCTTCTTTCCTTCTTTTAAATCTGCCACCACATCCCAGCTAACACAAAAACATTATAAGAATATCATTACGTTTGGCTAAACGTTTGGGAAATGTTTTGTTCAAATGTTAAAATCATATGAAAATGTATGGTCTTGTGATTATCAAGAAAACATATTTATAACATTAGACACCAACTTTAAAAAAACATTTAAAAAATATTTGTTTAACACTAAGCTTAAACATTATAACAATATAAATTTGATATTATCAAAAATGTTGATATAACATATTAATGATATCTTTTAAACATTTGAAGGAAATGTTATACAAATGTGAGTCATCTATTTCTAAGACCATACATTTTGATATCATTTTAACATTTCATAGAAACATTACAATATTGTTATTCTTAAATGTTTTTAATATGTTATTTTAGAAATGTTGATTAAATGTTGTAATGATATCTTTTAAACATTTGAAGGAAATGTTATAAAAGTGTGAGCCATCTATTTCTAAGACCATACATTTTGATATCATTTTAACATTTCATAGAAACATTACAACAATAATGTTATTCTTAAATGTTTTTAATATGTTATTTTAGAAATGTTGATTAAATGTTGTAATGATATCTTATAAATGTTTGAAGGAAATGTTATGAAAATGTCAGGAATCTATTTCTAAAACAATACATTTTGATATTATTATCACATTTCAAAGAATCAATATAAAATTGTTATTCTTAAATGTTTTTAATATGTTATTTTAGAAATGTTAATTAAATGTTGTAATGATATCATATCAATGTTTGAAGGAAATGTTTTTAAAATGTGAGCCATCTATTTCTAAGACCATAAATTTTGATATCATTATAACATTTCAAAGAAACACTTGAATGATAATATCCCAAAATGTTTTTAAAATATTAAATTAGAAATGTTAATTAAATGTTGTAATGATATCTTATTAATGTTTGAAGGAAATTTTTTTTAAATGTGAGCCATCAATTTCTAAGACCATACATTTTGATATCATTTAAACATTTAATAGAAACATTTGAATGATATCCCCAAATGAATGAAAAATATTATCTTAGAAATGTTGATAAGATGTTGTAATGATATCTTACATCTAAATAAATACATAAAACATAAAGTGAAAAAAGGAGTATTTAAATGCTTTAGTTAAAATAACATCATCAAAATCTTTTAATCATGACAAAATGTTGAAAACAATTTGAGTAATGAACAAGAATCATTTAGACGTAATGAAATCACATGACAGAAGGTGGTAACTTTATATTCTAAGATACATATACAAGGGAAGATTTACCGTAAACAATTATTTCTGTAATTAGTAGAAATAAGTACATGTAGATCCAAAATTGTTGGAACAAGTAATGAAATATAGCTATAGCTGTTATATCATCCCAATTAACATTTATAAATCAATATATTACCCATTTTGTCTTTTCAACCTTTGAATATAATTGGTAAAACATTTTTGTTGCTTTTGTTCACTGCAATACTCAGAATATTTGTATTTTTCATGTAAAAAAAATAGTAAGGTTCTTCGGTTGTATCTTAAAATTAATAATTCATAATGATTTCAATTTGTTGTAATTGTGTTTGGGAAATATGTTACTTCTATTACAAAGACTAAAGAGGCATTGCATATTTAAAAGCTGTCTGTACTATAGTTCGGCCAGGAGGGATTAGACCAACCAGGGTGGTCACTGACAGGTGGCTATATCTCATCAACTCAGCTCTCAATTAACATAAGAAAAAGAGGATCATGGGGGACCAATATGGTCACCGATCAGGCATTGTTTTCTATAAAGAGGGAGCAAGTAGCTTCAAGTAGTACAGTGTGGCTTTAAATATCTAACATATGTGGATATGCATTACCGGTATTCTGTATCTGCTATATGTTGAAATGTGTCACTATACAGAAACTGCAACTCGAGCACTGTACCTCCAGCAACCGCAACTCTTCAATTTGATGGTGGCAACGCAGGTATGATGAAAAAGCTACGATTTGGGGAAAATTTATGTTGTTAAATTTGTTGATTATTAGATGAAACTTGCTATTATTAATTGCAATATTTTCTTATCACAGATAATAGATATCATTCTCTCCTTTTCATTCATGCTGAGCTGTGAACATTTATATTTGACATCATGCAGTCCTTCCTTTTATATCATCGAAACATATCTGTAATGATTTTTTAATTTGATTTACCTTATACAGTTTCAACGAATGAAATTATTACTTTTTATCATTTCTGATAGTAGCACATGCAAGCAGCTTTTGAGTGGTCATTGCAGGCAGCTCTTGCTAGCTGGACAAGACTTGCTGTGGCGTGGTATAATGGTTTTTCTCAACCATTCAAAACAGTGTGGACAAGGTCCGTAATCCATGCAGTTCAATCTTGCCTCTTCAGTGCCTATATCTGCGTGAGAGTAACATTTGTCCTTTTTTCTCTTTCAAAACTCTACAGTTATGAATGTTGTTTCCTCTGTTGCGAAGTAGTCTAATTAGTCTTTTCCTTTCCTTTTCCTATGTTGTTCTTCTAATCTTGCAAACCGCTGGTTCCTTTTCATGCCTATGGCCCAATATATGTGTGCTGAAGTTTGCAACCAACCGGGAACAAAATGGACAGCTATTTCCACCATTGTATACTCTATTAGTACGTTTTTTCTTTCCTTTCTTTGTGGTTGTAGACTTTGTAACTCTCGTTACAAAAATGTTCTTCATATCACAATCCCTGATAATTTCAGACTCATCCATTTCACTTTCACTGTTTGATTCTCCTGAACTGCCTCATCATCTTCATCACCTTCTATGGACACATCTCCTCTGCTATCATCATCAGATAATTCTTTTTCTAGTTCATCTATTTTTGATGCCACTCGTTTGGATGTCTTCCCTACGACCTCTCCATCATTCTCGTCTCCGATGGTCTCTCCATCATTCTCGCCTCTCATGCTAGCTGGACAAGACTTGCTGTGGCGTGGTATAATGTTTTTTCTCAACCATTCAAAACAGTGTAGACAAGGTCCGTAATCCATGCAGTTGAATCTTGCCTCTTCAGTGCCTATTCTGCGTGAGAGTAACATTTGTCCTTTTTTCTCTTTCAAAATTCTACAGTTATGAATGTTGTTTCCTCTGTTGCGAAGTAGTCTAATGAGTCTTTTCCTTTCCTTTTCCTCTGTTGTTACTCTAATCTTGCAAATCGCTGGTTCCTTTTCATGCCTATGGCCCAATATATGTGTGCTGAAGTTTGCAACCAACCGGGAACAAAATGGACAGCTATTTCCACCATTGTATACTCTATTAGTACGTTTTTTCTTTCCTTTCTTTGTGGTTGTAGACTTTGTAACTCTCGTTACAAAAATGTTCTTCATATCACAATTCCTGATAATTTCACTTTCACTGTTTGATTCTCCTGAACTGCTTTCATCATCTTCATCAACTTCTTTGGACAAATCTCCTCTGCTATCATCATCAGATAATCAGGTGGGCTGTATCTAATACAGACCACCTTATATTTTTGTTAAAATCGCCTTTATTATTTATTATCAGGTGGGCTGTATCTAATACAGACCACCTTATATTTTTGTTAAAATTGCCTTTATTTATTTATTATTATTATTTATTTATTTTTCTTATTTTGACCCACTTTTTTGTTAGCAAGATAACTTTGAAATGGTTCAATAAAATGCTTTGATATTTGGCACACATATGTATAGGCATATGGACAAGACACGGTGAGGGTTTCAACCTTGACCTTCACTGATGACGTCATCTAGGCGCCATTTTGTGAAATTTTCTGAAAATCATCTCATGATCATATCTTCATAACCAAAAGGTATTTTTCATTCATATTTATCATGATTAAGGTCAATATCAGTCCGGTTAATTTCAGGTCAAAAAACGCGCGCGTGCGCGTACGTCCGCGCGTCAGTGCGCGCGCAAAATTTTTAAATGCTCAGAATCGTCTAAAATTTATTTTGCATACGTTTCAGGTCATATTAAGCATTTTATACAAAATCGCGCGTACGAGCATGCGCGCGCGTTTTCGCGCGTAACACCATTACAAAACATAGAATCGCCATTTTTTTTTCTTTCTTGATATTTCTCATATATTTTCAAGGAATTTGATACCATGTTTATCTCTTTATGACCATTAATAACAAGATGAGCGTCAATTCAAGATAAATGTCCGTGCGCGCGAGCTCTTTTATTACATAGTATATATGGGCAAAAACATGCCTATACAAAATCCATTATAGCTCTTTGGAATGAACCGTGACCTTCAATGTTTTTTCATATTTAGATAGAGTATGAGTCGGAAATATGATTCTATGTCTCATTTGGCCATTAAGTGTATCGTGACATCATCATAATGGCCTTGGAACTCAAAATACGAATTTGCATATAATGACATCAGCATATTTATGGGAAATTGATTGTATCTCTGTAAATATTGATCGATTTTCTTCCAAATTTCGATATGTTGTAGCTAAGACAATTCTCTATAAGCTCAGTAATCACCATTTTTAATTTTGATCACGTCATCATAGCGAAAATTACGATTAAAGGGCACATATCAGAAATTACGTAAGTTGCGTTAACAATTTGATACCATGTTATTTCTTTATGACCATTAATAACAAGATGAGCGTCCATTAAAGATAAATGTCCGTGCGCGCGAGCTCTTTTAATACATAGCCTATGGGCATGCCTATGCAAAATCCATTATAGTTCTTTGGAATGCACCGTTACATTCAATGTTTTTTCATATTTGGATAGAGTATGAGTCGGGGATATAAACTCATGTCTCATTTGGCCATTAAAGGGCGAGTCCACCTTATCTTTTGTTTCTTTGTATGAAAGTAGAAAAATTAGAAATGCAGATAAGTGAAAATTTGAAAAAAGTCATACACATAATAACAAAATTATTCCTTGTGAAAGTTTAGAGTGTAAATAAAAATTGGCATTTGTGAGTGATGTCACTGATGAGCAGCTTTTTTTTTTTTTGTACACAACATTTCTGTAATTTTAATTTTCTCCCCATAAATGTTTTCAGACATGTGATGCATGGCATGAGATATGTTCGTGTGTTAATTAATGCACTCTTCATCAGCAGCCAGGGTGCAATAATTAAGCTAAACAAATAAAACAACCATGTTCCTTATTTAGGCAATTATTATCGGGCATAATACCCATTTAAAGCTGTCTCCATCTAATTAGAAGAAAAGAAGAAAAAAAAAATCCGTTTCTGAACCAGGCACACAATGTGTGTCTGGTCCTGGCTGTACGGATTTTTTTTTTTTACCAAAAAAAAATAATCCTTTTTGAAAATATATATATCCAAGATATATCCGCGATTAATAACATCTTTTGTAAAGAAAAAAATAGTGGTAGGCTTAATCGACAGCATTGCGATTGCATTTACAATAAAACGATATCAAGATTTATGGTGATCAACAAACTTAACACAAAATACATCAATTTGGTAATACTGTTTTCGCAAATTAAACTTGGGTGGGTACAATTTGAATGACAGGGATTAAGCATACATACATGTATACTGTGTTATATACTTGTTGTATTAATGATTTTAAATGTGTAACTAGGGGAAAAGGAATCATTTTGGGGGCTTCTGGCTTTTGGGTTTTCCATTGGGTGTTCTTTTATATTATCAATAAAGTGAGTAAATGACAAAAAATGATCAAGCTCTTTTATCTGCACATTACATTTACAATGTAATCCTAATAGCTTCGTGGTAACTGTAATAAATAGGAATCACGTCTGCGTCTAATATATCTAGTCCTTTGCTGTAAACATGATCGATCAATGTACCATTCTCTGTCGTGGGTTTAGAAACATATTGTTTGTAACCATTATCACACATTAGTTTGTTTACCTGCGAATTGTGTTTCATTAAATCTTCGTTGAAATCACCCATCACTATGCATCTGGTACTTATTTTGTGCAATTCATTGAGATAATTGAGTAAGCATTTGCAAAACTGTTTTATGCTGTACGATGGCGGTCGATATATAACTGAAATAACGAAAGAGACGGGATTGGTTATGATAATTGCAATAGATTCTAGGTTGTCGACAGCTATGTTCAATCTACTTGAAACTTTTATTTTAGTGTATATTGCAACACCCCCATGTGACTGCTCTCTAAGTTGATTGGTAGCATAATATGAAAGATATCTCGGTTGATGGTAGAATTTAAAATCATCTAAAAGTGTATCAATTATGTTATCTTCATTATTAAGCCATGTCTCTGTCAAACATATCAAATCTGCATTGGAGAATTCAGTATTGCATTTCAAATCGTTATAATGTTGTTGTAATCCTTGTACATTGTGGAGAATTATGGAAATGTTGTGATCACTAACATCAGTAGCTATAGGTGGTTGTATGAATGAATGCATATTTTCAAGGCTTTCTTTTATTTCAGGGTTACAGTATATACGATTTTCATGAAAGTCTTGAACAACGAGTCCAGATAATGATGTAACACGACTTAGACCGACATAAGCTTGGCCATATTCAAAAATGTTTTTCAACGAGACAACAGCTTTGTCTAATGACATACCTTGTACTTTGTGAATTGTGCATGCATATGCAAGTTTCAGTGGGAATTGTTGCCTAACATATTTTTTAACCGATTCTTGATGCTTTTCAATAGCGTAAATACCAATATCAGATTTGTCAAATTCCACTTTGATACACAATGGATCAGAGTTCGTGCTGTCCATTACTATCTCGACCACATTTCCAAAACATCCATTGGTTAAGCCCTTTTCAACGTCAATGTTCCTCGTCAACATAACCCTTGCATTAACTGCAATCCATAAGTAAGGTGCTAATGAACTTTTCAATTTTGCTAATGGCTTGTCACGTACTTTAGTTTTATCCTTTGACGTATTTTGGGTGTCTTCAGCCAGAATACAAACGATACCTGTGCATTTCTTATGTAATACCTGTTTGTTCCAGTCTTGTACTTGTTTGTTAGTGGAATAGATATGGAGAACATTTTCACAATCTTCGCCTGTTTCACGGGATTGAAGTGTTTCTTTATCTTCATCACACAGTTTATCCTCTTTAGATTTTACACGTAATTTATTTAGAAGGAGTGCAAATTTTGAATCATCTTTTTGCCTCATTATATCGTCGAGCTTCACTTTTTTAAAATGATCTATCCATATTGCACCTTCAAGAGTGTCTTTATATAAAGGCGTACCAAAAACAGGAGGTAGTTGATAAAAGTCGCCAACAGCTATAACAGAGATACCACCAAAAGGCATTTGGTTTCTTGATTGTTTGATTTGTCTTAGGCGACCATGGATATAACACATTAACGTTTGATGTACCATTGATATCTCGTCTATGATTATAACTTGTATGTGCGCCAGTTTATTTCGAAGGCTACTTATTTTCTCTTCACTTAACGGCTGGTAAGGTAATTGTATATGAAGTGGAATAGAGAGTGCACTGTGTATGGTAGAACCGTTAATGTTGAATGCAGCTACACCAGTTGGGGCAATTTTAAGTATTGGTATATCATCTGGGTTATGCAACATTCGGCCTAGAATTCGTGTTCCTTCATAATAGATGCATTTTACTAAATGACTCTTTCCAGTCCCAGCACCACCAGTAACAAAAATATGAAATGGTTCACTCTTTCCTCCATTAACTTTGTTGAGACACCATTGTCTTATGTTGTAGAAAACTATTTTTTGCTTTTCATTCAAGGTTCTGATCAAAGAATGACCTTCATGTCTAGAAATTTTTGAAGATCGAAGTTCAACACTTTGGTCATTTTTTGTTTTGGTAGATTTTAAATCAGGAATATCACGATCAGCCTCAAAATCTTCAATATCTACATCTTCTTTGGGATATTCAAGTCTTTCCGCTTCAGTTTCAGGACATAAAAGAGCCCAAGCATTTTCTTGTGGTCCAAATTTGCTTAAAAACTCTTTTGCTTCGTCAATGGCATCGGCATTCTTTTCAAATTTGTCACGGTTTTTTATCACAATCGAGCTTACTTTTTCCAGTTTTTCCCCAGATATGTTAACATAACCTCTCTGAATAAAATGTTCATAGGTCTCGAATCCTGGAGGTTTTAATTGCTCTTGTGTGCGATACGGCAGGAACAGTTGTAGTAGGCTTAAATTGTAATTGTCAGGCGATATTTTAGGATTGAACCGGGGATATCGTATTACTGCATCATCTGAACGTGTTCTTTTCTGAATGTATCCTAGATTTTGTTTTAATTCAAATACATGTTTATTTCTTTTACAACGTGAAGCGTCCATCTGAGAAGTTGTTAAAATTCTATATTCAGAACAAAAGGAAGCAAGGCACATATTGTCAAATTTGGAACCATCTGGTCGAGCTTTGTATCTGTCAACCTTGCTTGTCATCCAAATATTCTCTTCGTTATCATTTGTTCGGTTTTGTATTATTTTAAGAGGTAAAGAAATTCGGATAGGGTCAGGTCCAACAGGTATATATTCAACTTTCCTTGAACATTCCTTTAGTCTCAGAGAGCAAACACGATAGACACTTTCCTGTGCTGATACTTCACGGTTATGCATATACGCTTGACCAAGTTTTTTCATGCTTTGCTTTGCATCATTATTTCCTTCTTTTATTTCTAATAGTGTATGACTCAATAGCATTCCAACCTCTCTTTCAGCTTTTGACAAGTAAGATACTACATAAGAAACACAGGCAAATACATTTGAAACATATTGCAAATCCATGTTAGCATTCCAGCATCTAAGTAAGTGTGGATTAAATTGATTTACCCAGACATCTTGTGGTTTTCTTTTGAGGATTATACTTTCTTGGGATGCTAATTCAGCATATGCCTTCTCAAATTGTTTTTGGGTAATACCAAGTTTTCTAAAAAGGTCATTTGTACTTTCATAGTTGGTTTCGTTTGCTAATTCATTTTTTACAGATTCTAACAGTTCTTTGGCATTCTTTTGATCGGTTTTCATATCTTTACCTTCACCAACATCGACTGGTTTCGTGATAAACGTTCTTTTGGATATTGGTCTTGGAAAATTAAATCTACACGTCGTTCCCTTCTTTTTGCACGATTTAGAATGTTTTTTACTGTGGCTCTGGACGTGTGAAACAATTTCATGTAGTTCTGGATCTTCCTTTTCTGTAGGCTTCTCGCATGAAATGTACTTATCTATGAACTGTACAACATTTTTATCTTTATCAACTCCTAATATCGGTGCATTTTCAATCCATATCAAAATATGAACATGAGGTGATCCTCTTTGTTGAAATTCAATACGATAAAAGTAATCTATGACGTTACCAATGGGTTTAGATGGTGATAAAATAACTTTTTTCAAAAAAGTGTGAAATCGCTTATCAAACATTCTAGCAACAGTAACTGGATTTGATTTTAGAAGGTTGCATTTGTCTGCCCAATCTAAATCGTCTATCTTTCTTGCATCGCCCGTTTGTCTGAGTAGTGTATTCATTATTTCAGGCCATCTCAAATCAGCTGAAGAAAATGATCCAAACCAGGTTGGTTTACCAAGTTGTCGAACCATTGCTAGAACATTTTTTTGTGCATTTTGCCAGTATGGTGGTGTGCCACGAATTTGTTTCAAGAATCTGTACCCCTTGTCCGCTTTTAGTATTTCATAAACTTTATCCACATTTTTGAAATCGGATGCAGTGATACAAGAGAAATCATCCTTCCTGTTTGAACTTTGTCTTAATGCAATAGAAACCTGTGACAAAACTTGTTGCATTTCATAGATATACTGGGCATAAAAGATGTAATCAGTGTTTTGAGCAAATCTGTTATCCACATGCATTAATCTATTTTGCAAATAACGACCCAAGGTTATGTTTTCACTTCTAACATCATGGAATGTTGGCTGACCCTTTGGAAATAATGACGGAAAGCATTTTGCTTCATTGCTTTCATCTTTCAGTATTGATACAGGACTGTTTCCTTCACAAGGAGCACAACAAAGTATTTCATCAAAACATTGATCTAAAATTTCCTGCCCAATATTTGCTGGTTGTAAACATGTATCTAACTGAATCCCACATAACCGCTCTTCCGAATCATCTTCAACATCGTTTGTGTGCGATGGTTGACCATGTAAACTGTCGATAGGAATGTTTTCTTCAGGGTTTGGATCTTTTGGCAAGATGTGTTCATCAATTGCTGAGTCTTCTATTTCATCATCGTCTTTGTGTATGTCACTATTCTGTGAAAAGGAATTTTCCCAATCGTTATCAATGGTGACATCAAAATACCATTTATTGTTTTCTTTCAAGTACTGTAGTGCATTCAACACTTTAGATTTATTCACATACTTGTATTTGTAATGGCTTTTGTATGACAATTTTCTTTTCAATTTAACACGAATCGTTTGGTCTTCGGTCTCTGGTCTAGGCAACATTTCCACTGTTTCATTTGTGTTTGAAGGTACACACACAACTGGACCATGCACTCCGTTTTGAGCACCTTTTGGCAAAGCCATTAATTTCATGAAAGGGATATGCAATCCAATTAAATGCTGTTCTAAATTATTTAACTGTGCAATTTCTTCCGGGATATCATGTAGTTGTAGATTGTTTATACTTGCTTCTGCAGGTAGTTTTCCAGCCTTTAATTTGTTGTGGCAGGTGAAACAAATCCATAAAAATGATCTATCAGATTTTGCTATGTCACATATTAAAGTGCATTGTGAATTACAGACATGCAAATAATTGTCACTGATACATGAAGTGTCCATATATTTACTTTTAATACATTTCATTACCTGGCTTTTGAAAAGAAGTTTGAAACACACAGAGCACACATATTCTGGTCCACCACAAGTAATTTGTCGAAAGTGTTTTATTACATTGTGTAAATCGGTCATTTTCAGTTTATTAAGTTCAGCTCTTTTCAAATTACGTTTGAGTACATTTTGCCTGTACTTATTAATTCTTCGATATTTTATTTTTAAGGACATTGACCTTTTTTGTTTGAATTCTGTATTGGTATAGTTGTTTTTCGACACACTCTTCATTAATGTCTTGTGCTGTTGTCTGAAATGTGGATTGGCATATCTCCTTCTCATGATATTTCCCATTGTTGCCTTGTGCTGTTGTCTAAAATGAGGATTGGCATATTTCCTTCTCATGATATTTCCCATTGTTGCCTTGTGCTGTTGTCTAAAATGAGGATTGGCATATTTTGTTCTAATGGTTGCCTTGTGCTGTTGTCTGAAATGCGGATTGGTATATCTTTTTCTAATGGTTGCCTTGTGCTGTTGTCTGAAATGCGAATTGGTATATCTTTTTCTAATGGTTGCCTTGTGCTGTTGTCTGAAATGCGGATTGGTATATCTCCTTTTCATGACATTTCCCATTGTTGCCTTGTGCTGCTGTCTGAAATGAGGATTGGCATATTTTTTTTGCATTCTATTTTTCATGTTTGCTTTATGTTCACTTTTAAATTGTGGATTTTTGTACCGAATTCTTGATGCTGATTTAACTTTTTCCTTGAACCTTTCATTTGACAAATATTTTTCTTTAACGATTTTGATTTTTCTGGTTTTATACTCTAAGTCAGAGTGGTATCTTTCTTTCATTGCATTAAGATGCCTGTTTCTAAAAGTTTCACCACATATATGAGTTTTATTTTGCTTTCGTTTTCCATTGGTGTCTTTGTTTATTTCAAAAAAATATCTGTCGTGATACTTTTGGTTTTGTGCAATTTTTGCGCTCAGAATTCGTTGTGTTTTGTAAGCTATATCATTCGCATATCTAACCTTCATTGCATTTGATTTCCTTGCTTTGCGAGCTATTGTACTTTGTAAACGTTTTTCTTTCTTCTTGATACTAGTTTGTTTGTTTGCTGTAGCTCGTTTTTCCCTCATGATCTCTCTGCTCTGTTTGTTTCTTTGACCATAACTCTTTTTTTTCTTTCCTTTCTTTTTTGTCCCTTCAGGATTCATGTTAATCTCTTTTTCTTTTCTAGCACTGGCTCTTGTGGTGACCTTTGGTTCATTCAATTTTGAATCAGTCAAATCCAGATTGGATTCTGCTTGGTAATCATGATTTCTAGAATTGTTCCTTTGTGACGTTCGTCTGGGTTTTTTGCGGTCAGAACTAAGTTGATCTCCATTTTCAAGTTTATTCCATTTCCGTTTTCCATTCGATTTCTTGGAAACGCTTTCAATTGATTTGGCTTTTGCATCTTTTTCCAAACTGGTGATCCTTTTTTTGTTTTTTCCATCTTCTACTTTAGAGTGTTTTAAGTTTTCATCTACAGAGCTGTCTATTGTCACAGTCGTTTCTATTTTATTGGCAAAACAATGGTCTCCGAATTCCGTTTCTTGTAATTTTCTCAATTCAACCCTGACATTCCTTAATGACAATAGTTGGCCATTGTAGTCATGTGCATCGGGAAGTTTAGGTTTACTCGTTTTGTGCAAATCATCAGTCGTTTCTTGTGTAAGCTCAATAATGTGTTCCTGTTTTGGATTTGGACTTGGTGCTTCATATTGCCGTTTCTTTTCATCAGAATGTGTTGGGCATTGAGACGTTGTGCTATATTGCGTAGTTGAGGACATATTCTGACAAGTAGGGATGCCTTGTAATATAGGAAATCCGGTTAATGTCTCATTCTTACCAGATATTGCTTGTACTGATATACCAGTTACTTCAAAATAATGGTTCATATGACAACTCAGTGTCTTTGCTAATGTCATACAATGTTTGTAAACCCCTTGCCAGCTTGGTGTATGAAGTAAGATGCTGTACCCATTTTCACTTAAAAAGCCTCGATTGCTTCTAGAATGCGAATCAAATATAAAATACCCCTCATGTCCTGTTATAACTACAAATGTGTTGTTGGCGAAAGTCACAAAATGGGCATCACAAGTCTTACACAGTTGTTGTTCGAATGCCTGTTCTAATGTCACAAAACCAAGTTCTTTATTATGCGATTGAACTTCAAATAACTGTCCTAGAATTGTTTCGTGGTATACAATCGTAAAATAGTCATTCCAGTCATCGTATCCATCCAATTCCGTAGGTAATTGATTCATGGCTAAGTAATCCGTTGTGACTGAAGTGCTTTTCCTTATATTGGTATACAAATTATCACCTATTGTCAAAATTCGATCTAGATCACAACTCTTCCATTGGTTGGCTTTCTTAGACTTGCTGTTTAACACTGCAATTAAAGAATTACAAACACATTGTTTTCCGCTTGAATTGCCAAATCTTGGATGGCCCTGATTGAACGTTCCCTGAGCAATAATCGTTTTTTGTAAATTTACCTTCGTACCCGTTTTGTTATGTTCCTTTGACTGGGTTTTATCCGTAGGACTGGCATTATCATAGGATATAGGATTGAATTGGTATTCTGTGCGTATTTTTTTCTGAAACTGGGATGGGTCATTTGTTCTACGACTTTCATGACACTTTTGCTTATAGGCTTTATCCACCTTGTTTGTTTTACTCGTTTGTTTCATGCCTTTTTTTTCAAAAGTCTCACAAACATTCGATGTCTTTTGTCTAATTAATTTTGGAGCAACAGACGATCCAATTTTCTTTTCATTTTCATCGGTCACTAAAACTACATGGATGCTTTTTTTGGGAGCCTCAACTGTTTGCAAACCATTGATGGGAATGTTTATATTATCACTATCATTTGTGCATTTCTCTTGATATTGTGGAGCATCATTTGCGTGTGTGCTTTCCTTTTCAGTTCCAATGTACTGTTCGTTGGAATTATCGCAGTGAAATGATTGTACTGACAAAACAACATCGTAATGTATACGTTGAGTATGTCTCAAGTAAATTCCTTTGTCAGAGGTAACCACTCCAAGTTGTACATCCTTGCCCGAAAATATACTCCATTTAGCGTTCTGCTCGTCATATATGTATATATCAGTTTCAATCAAATTCGCCAAAACCATAATCTCCATTTCGGTAGCCCAGGTACCCCTTTGAAATACTTTGCTCTTTGTCACGTAATCTGAAACGTTGGCAAAACCATCTCTCACACGTGTCTCAAATCTGTTCTTGTTTTTCAAAAGATGAACAACAATAGCTTTTCTCACAAGTAAGTGGTTTTTCTCGTTTCCTGATACACAAAATGATATGGCACGAAAGAAGCAATTTCCATCACCCGTTACATGTTTGATTGTACATGGATGTTCAATAGGTTGACATGTTTGACCTTCATTATCAGAATTGGGTGTGATCTGTTGAATGTTTAACTTTGTGCAATAGTCTTTCTTCTTCATTTCATTCACAGGTGAAAAGTGCAAGACAGACTTTTGTATTTCTCCGAGTATTATCAAATCATCAGGGTCTTCATCAAATATGCTTGTAGGCATGCATGCTTGTTTCACTCTTTCCTTTTCCCTCTTCCTGTTGCAAGTGGTTTGACTTATCATCTGCAAATACATGTTCTTCATCGATACTTTCTGTGGGGATTTTAATCTTTGTAGAATCACCGATAGGGGGGTTTTCATGTGTATTTGGTGTCACTGTGGATAATTGTTTGGGACATTGTAGTGCGATGTTGGCTATGCCTTCCTCTTCAATTAGATTACTTGTAGATGCAAGTGTGTTCCTTTGTACAGTTTCACTGTCGTCATCTTTGTTTGTGTCTTTCGGAAATTGCGATACATTGTTCTGTTGAGGGTCATGTACTTTCACTTGGATGAGTCTGTATGCTACACTATTTGGGAGATTCGTTATATGTGCCAATTGTAAACAAAATGCGTAAGCACCTGTCCATGTGTTCGTGTGCATCAACATGTGTCGTCCACCTATTTCTTTTTGTGCATGTGTGTCAAAGATATAATATCCAGTGGTATGAGGCATTATAACAAAGGTATGTTCGTTGAATTCAACAAGGCATCCATCTGACTTTCGTTGTGTATCTAGTGCATCTTGTAGGGCATTGATCAGCGGAACTTTACCAGAGGGTACATTCGTTTCAGTGTGTTCTTGTATTAGAGGGCCGGTGTGGGATTCACAAATTTCTAACTCAAAACATTTGTCAAAGGCATGAATTATCTTTCCACTAGGATTGTTGGCCGATTCACGTGGATCACCCGGTATATCGGCGTCTTTAGCACATGTCACGATAGTATCAAGATTTGAAGAGGTCCATTTGCTCATGTCGTTGTTCTTAGAAAAAAGTGTAGCCATCACACCAATTTGATAACTATGGTCGGAAGATATTTGACTTTCTTGTTCATTGTCTTTCACAGGAGTGCTCAAACTTTTTACAAAAACTCTATTACTATTGTTATCTTCGTTTTTTTTGGTGGACTGTTTTCCTGTTTTGTCGTTGGCAAGGTCGTTCTCATTGGTGGTGATGTTCTTTTCTGTTGAGTCGTTGGCAAGGTCTTTATTATTTCCATTTTGAGATTGCTTCAAATGTGATTTTTGTTTTCTTCTTGTTGATCTTGAGTACAAGTATGCCATTGCTTTCCCAATGTACGTGACACCTTTCTCTCGACCTTTGCCTTTGTCCATGCTAGAATATGGGTCATTTTTTGCATTCGTTGTTTTACGGGACACACCTCTTTCATTAAGCGGCTTAGTTCTCCTTGTCTTTACCATTCTCCAAATTTCGGCACTATCATCAGCAGTTACATCAGTTCGATCATAATTGGTTCTCTTCCTAAATGTATTTCTTGTGAATGTCGTTTTAATGTCACTTGTACACGATTGGCAATCATTATCTTCGATTCTGTTACTATTCTGACATTCATCAGATTTCCTTTTCTTTGTGGTTGATTGGTTTGGCGAAAGTAGTCTTTTCTTGCCCCGATGAATATGCTTTTTCCCTCTTGATGAAGATTTGTTTCTCTTGTCTTGTGCACGAGTTATAGGACTTTGCTGTGCTGCGTAGTCATTATCATTATTGTCTTTCGTTAGATGTTCGTACATGTTTACGTCAATAGGGATACCAAATTGGTCATATAAGCGCTTAGACAAATTGTTGTTACCACAATAGCAACATATCCATACTACTTGTGCATTAGTCAACTCTTCTGCAGAAGGTAATCCCATACATGGCACATGGTAATGGTTCAAGCATGTTTCACAGGTTGTTTTGCTCTCATTCTCTTGAATATCTAGGCCACAGACGCAACAATCCCCATTGCCTTTCATGATATACACGTTACTATCCGGTCTAAGTGGTGTGTCCGTTTCCAACATGATTTTAATGATTATAGCCGTACAAATTGATACGATATGGCTCAGAACTTCACGTATATAATTTAGACGGAAAAAATGCAATCTCTTGGCTTATATCTATATGATATATAGTTCTTCAATATATAATGCGTTTTCTTTTTGTTTTAATGATTATAACATAGGCTTACACACATTCGTGCATATACTCGGAACTTTAGTAATCAGGTTTATCTCACCGTCTCTCTTTTTTATATGTACTTAGCACACTTTGCTTATTTTGATCTTCACGTTCTCACAAAACCCCTTGTTTTACTCGATTATAAACAAATTTTACGACACTCTTGGTTTCACGTTCTTGAAATTTCTTTCCTTAACAATCGATCACGCTGTGCCTCTTCTATCAATCAACTCTGCTAAATTATTTGCGTTCCTGTAAGTTACACAAAGACTATCTTGCCGTTATTCAATGAATCAGACTCACTCCTTTATTTAGTCTCTCTTACAATCTCGAATATACCACTATGCTCAATTATCTGTTCCTTGACAGTCTGTTTCGCTTTTCCTATAGTCTCTTATGCAATCTCCCGTTTTCTTTGTGCAATATTTGTATTGTCTTTAACGTTCTATATATATATACACACACAACCTTGTCACCAATCTTTGAAAATTCCACCAGTTTATAATTCAAAGCAACTCACCACAGCCCAAAGTTGTTTTTTTAATATCAGAAAATTCACTCTTTATCATTCATTTATTTACATTAAGCTTAACTCGTATACCAAAATATCATTCACTTTTACACCAAGAATTAAAGAAATTCACACGTTTACACTTTTTAAGGAATTGTAATCAGTTATTTAATATTCGTTCCAAGTCTTTTTCAATTCGTTCCAAGTCTTTTCCAATTCGTTCCAAGTCTTTTCCAATTCGTTTCAAGTCTTTTCCAATTTGTTTCAGATCTTATTTCAAGCGTTATTGGGATGAATCGTTCATGACAAAATGAGGTGAAATGGATGAAATGAGCTCACAGCTGTGATAAATTCTTATGAAAAATGAACATGTAATGATTTCTTTGCTTATGGGAAATGTCTCTTTAGAGGGTAGGTGAAATGAGTGGGGGTGAAAAATATTTCAGTCCAACAAGACGTCTGAAAATGGAAGGAATGTATAGAATAGGAATGTATACAAAGAACATATACCGTACTGAAAATCCAGGACCTGCAGACAGAGAAAAGAAAAGAAAAAGATATGCATGAGACATAGAAAAGGAGATGGAATGCTTTTTAAACCATCAGTATTTTTTGGATATATATCACTTTATGTTAATATTTTATTTTGATATTGAATATAAAAAAGGTCATTCAATTATGATTCATTCACATAATGCAGGGAGGTGAAAGAACAGGAGGCGAAACTCTTGTAATTTATTCAAACGCATTCTTGAGTTCTAAAGCGTAACAATGGGATGTGTAACATTCCACTTGGCTTTGAAGTTCCATGCTCCGAACCGCGCTTCCACTGCGGGGAATTTCGGAAGCCAGGCACCAGTTTTACATTTATTACAAAATATTAAATTACCGGCAAAATTACAGTGTAAATTAAAAACTTTATATGGGAATTTTATTGGGAATAGTGCATCAAACAAATTTTCAAATTTAGAACTCCGTCCTGCCTTTAAATTGTGTGCCAGAGTTGGTAAAAGAAAAATTACATCCTGTCAAAAACTCAATATTTTAGGATGATGCGCTAATTTGTGCATGCTTTAATGTCCCGTTATTTGATCCATGATTTATAATCTTCAATAACATTAAGTTTGCTAATGCGTGTTTTCACGTGTTTTTTGTATTTTTCAAGTTTAAAAAAGAATGAAATTACACAAGTTTGTGTTCGCTTGTTCTACTCTTTACACATTCAACAATGGATGAGATATCATTGGAAGGGACAGCGAACAGTTGCTGTGATACCATTTTCTGATGTAGGAATTCTAAATCCTAAAATTTCATGCGCTCTTTTATCTCACCACCTGGTCAACAGCTGCAGATTAGCGCATAACTTTCCGGCGGCTTGGAGCATGGGGTCAAAGGAGAACGGCTTGATTCAAGTCCTTCTCTATCACGTCCCTGCATAATGTAATAACCCATGACTAATTGTGTATTAATTACAATTTTCTCAAAACTTGCTATCAAACTCTATAGAAAACATATTGGAAGGCTTTACGCAATCTTGAAATCAATATGTGTATTGCAAAATAGCTTTGGTGTTGAGCCCCCCTTGTCACACATAGAATTGAGGATGCAACAAAACCTTTCTAACCTAAAAAAAAGGTAATCTTTTTTCTTCTTTGCTATGATTTACATCATCTTCTAATCTGACAACAAAACCTATAATTAATCGCAACATATAAAGCGTGACATTTACACCTACAATGTACATGTAATTTCCACATAATTGTAAACATTATTTTTGGGGGTGTGATTTTGTACATGTCCAAAAATGTATGTATTTTTATGGGTTTTTTAAAATAAAGAAATGATTACAATCCAAAATATATGCATTTTATATTACTAATGTATTAGTTTACTTTTTTTTTAACACCTGGAAGATTCTGGTTGAAAGCTGTCTGGTTTGATGACAAGTGTGATGAGAACTTCCAATCGTCAATCAACTGTTGATATGTATCTGTAATCATAATATAAATATATAATAAAATTTAAATCATTAACATTCTTATTATTTTGCATGAGTTTGAATATTTTATGAAATGAACACCTTTTTTTATTTTGAACATAAGTTTTCAAGGGATATACAACTGGTATGAATTTAATGATCCCAACACAAAATTGTGGAAAGTTGTTGTTGACTACTTGTGTATTAATTGCAATTTTCTCAAAACTTGCTATCAAACTCTATAGAAAACATATTAGAAGGCTATACACAATCTTGAAATTGATATGTGTTTTACAAAATAGCTTTGGTGTTGAGCTCCTCTTATCACACATACAATTGAAGATCCAACAAAACCTATCCAACCTTCAAAATGATATCTTCTTTTCTATACTTTAAGTACACACACATGAAGTATATCTATGGGATTGTGCTTTCATGAAGGAGGTACAAAATCATGTCAAAGTTTTATCTGATCATTCTAATTTAATGAGAGTTAATAATATATAGGGCCTAAATTTTTGATCCTAGCGGAAACTTCATCAGAGGCTAACTGACAAGGGAACATAAAAAACATAATACTATGTACTAAACATAATACAAACATATGCATACAGCTATGGAAGGGGGCGAATACATACATGTAGAACAATAAAGAGCCTGTGAACGGCCAATCAAACTTGGCTGGAAATGGAGAGGAAACACACAAAGAATATATATATATATATATATATATATATAAGTTATATATCATGGTACAAGGGAGAGGGTAAAGAAAAATGTAAATAAGAATAGGGGAGGCCTGATGAAAGCAGTGATGAAGACCTTGAATGGGAAAGCATTTGGATGGGGAAAGAGAGGAAGGCATAAGAACAAAAGGATCAGAGAGCTATAGTAAGGGAGGCCAAATTGAGAGGGAGAGGTAAACAAAGGGATGCCTACGTGAATGATGGAGACAGTCAAAAGTGTGGAGAATGTGGCGATTACTATGGAGGATGGTACTGAGGCGAGGTAAGATGGGATGAAAGTGGTGGTCACAAGAATCCCAACAGGAAATCTGTCAGTGGTGGTCTGGTTTGGAGTCTTCTGTTTCAGGACCTTGAATCTGAGGAGAGAGCAAACTTTGTTAATGGATTGTGTAGCTGTCCAATTCTAATTTAAAGTAGAACCAAATTTTGCAATAAAAAAAAAGAAACTAGATAGATCTCTGACTGCGTATGGCTTAACATGCACTGAGTTCAACTCAATTTTGATAGTAATCTGCCTACCAGATCTGATATCACAAATATGAGCTATTTATGCATACATTGTACATACAAGCTCATTACTTTAAAATCATCTATAAACAATTAATTATTATACATTTTATGAAAGAGTATTTTAACCTGAATCATTTAATATCATTTTGTGTGGTATGTGTTCCTGCTTGGATGAACAGGAGGCATTGTTTGCGAGAGTGCAGAAATCGACTTGTGCCAAAGTTGCTTATGTGATGTTTGAATAAAACGTTTGGGATTTGGGTATTAATTCGGTCTTTGAGGATTCAAATAACATCCCTTACAAAATTAATCATGCCACACATATCAAATATCGAAAAAATAAAATATAAACAAACATTTCTGAGCGTGTGTGTGTGTGTGTGACTTTGCTGCTGCAAAAAGCATATGCAATGTTCATTTTGATACATTCAATTCATTCTTTTACTCTGCTAATCCCAACATAATACATACTGTAGGCATCACTTGGGCGCAAGTCGATTTTTGCACTCTCGCAAACAATGCCTCCTGTTCATCCAAGTGTAAACACATACTACACAAAAATGATACCAAATGATTTAGGATAAAACACTCTTTCATAAGATGTATCATAATTTACTGTTCACAGATGATTTTTAAAATAATAAGCAATTTTCTAGGTGTAATTTTTTAGACTTACACGGTAGTAAGGAAAACCAAATTGAAGGGGAGGGGGGTGGTAAACAAAGGGGTGCTTACGTGAATGATGGAGACAGTCAAAAGTGTGGAGAATGTGGCAATTACTATGGAGGATGGTACTGAGGCGAAGTAAGATGGGATGAAAGTGGTGGTCACAAGAATCCCAACAGGAAATCTGTCAGTGGTGGTCTGGTTTGGAGTCTTCTATTTCAGGACCTTAAACCTGAGGAGAGAGCAAATTTTGTTAATTGCCTGTGTAGCTGTCCAAATTTCAATTTAAAGCTTAACAAAAAAAAATTTAACCCTCTCCAGCCATCATTTTAACAGCTGTCCATATCAATGCACAGTACCTCTCTGGCATTCCAAATATTACGAAATGTTACGCAACGCCATCTGCTTCCCTAAGTTCTCTATTCACTCTTTTGCAAAAATATGCAAGCATCAAGCTTTGAAGCCATGTGTGATTATTCACCCCAAGTAAGGGCCAAGAAAGCAAAAGCCACCGTCCTCGCTGGGCTGGGCTGTGTGTGGAGAGGGAGGACTTACATGTAGTGCTACTAAGAGCTGTACAATATTGGAGGGGAATTAAGGGGAGTATGGTAGGGGAAACAAAAGACACGCGGTGCCACGGATGACTACAAAGGGACCTCTTGGGCGGGATCTCCATTCATTACAGTTTCCTGCTGCAACGTATCATAGTACCGGTAAATCAAGACAATAGGCCATTTTCCTAATGTAACCAAATGTAATAATAATAATAATAATATGTCTTGTTTACCCAGGGTAGCCTCATCAGTATTCATACTGTTCTCAATGAGGGCCCTGCAATCATATTATTAATGCATATAAGTGTTTGTGAAGTGCCTCAATACAAATTATTTTGTTCACCTGTTAGGAATTAAAGTATTTCAATAGTCAGAATACAACTGCATATATTAAGTGTTGCTAGGTAGGTCAAGTCATAATGTCTGTCCAACCTGACAACACTTTTGAATGCAGTTCTGATTCTGTCTTCCGGTATTGAAATACTATTATTCTTATCAGGTGAATGAAATAATTTGTATTGAGGCACTCACTATGAACAAGACTGACAAAAAAAGCGGACAAAATATACAGTTCCTCAGACAAAGGAACATCCCTTCACTGCTATTATCTAAAAGTGTGTAGAACAGGTGCCACATGCATATTCACCTTTTTACATATATAGCAGTGAAGGGATGTTCCTTTGTCTACCTGAGGAACTGTATATTTTGTCCGCTTTCTTTGTCAGTCATGTTCATAGTGACTGCACCAAGACTTCTGCATTAAATTTGGTTACATGTACATTACGAAAATGGCCTATTACGTAGAGATTCAATGCCCTATAGAATCAAGTCAGAGATCTATTGGTTGGGTAAATTAAAATGATGGCCAACTGGAATGTCGAACTAGAATGTGTTGGCGGTAGATCTGTGTCCATAATGAACACGTAGGGTCGTGCACCTCAAATTTAACATTGAAAACGATCCCTTAAAAAAAAAAAAAAAATTGAACTTTAATAACTACCGTAAATCTCCGTGTATAAGGCGCACTTTTTTGGCGCCGAAAAAATTTGAAAATTGGGGGTGCGTCTTATACACAGATACAGATTTTTTTTTTTTTTTTTTTTTTTTTTTTTTTTCCCCTTCCCGATTTCGATTTATGGCGCTATGCCTGGCAATGTCTCCCAGCTCAGTAATCAGTGTGTTGACTCACCACTCGGAAACTACAACAACACTCAAATTTGTCTGTCATCTTGGTTTGAAAGTAATCTTTCTAATAGATCTCAAAATGTAGTTTTTAATAATTCCTCAATTTTTTGTTCTATAACAAATGGTGTACCACAAGGTTCTATCCTAGGTACTCTATTGTCAGAAATTTAGAGGATTCTATTCATATCATGCATGACTATTGATGTTTGGCATAGAACACAGTGCTTCTGCTAGCTGATGTGATGAGGCTGGTGTGGGACTAGTGCTGTAACATCACGGATATCTCCAATTCCGTTTAACCGCCAGTCAAAACCGGACGGTTTTCGGTTAAACGATTTAAAAAAAAAAAAAAAAAAAAAAAAAAAAAAAAAAAAAAAAAAAAGTTTTTTTTTTTTTTTTTTTTTTTTTTTTTTTACCGACTCTGTCGGCAACTTTCATTTAACTGCGAGGTGCATTTAAAGGGGCCGATTTGTGCTTGTGAACTTGTCACAAATAATAGTAACAATGTTGTTTTTAGAAGAATGTGTAAGATCATTAATGTAAATTAAAAACAGTAGAGCTAGGACCTAGGACAGAACCTTGTGTAAAAGTTGGATGAATTACATATTGAGATGATGAGATCTATTATACACGGAGATTTACGGTAACTAAAAAGTGTGAACTAAAATCAAGGTGAAATTTGGACATTGTAAACTTGAAGAGTATCAGTTGTTTTTGCATAAATTTATAAAATGTTATTTATTACAACATAAGAAAATTATGTTGGAATATTTCATGAGCTTTCAATTTGTTGAATTTTTTTAGGAAATCTAATTTGTGTGTGTATCAGTAATTAATTCAGAACACAACAATACAATTGTGTATTGCACCTGTCATTTCCGAAAATCTTTTGCTAGTTGCTACCCAAATTTATTAGACATGAATAAATCATGACTTTGGGGTACTAGACATGGTCTAGAATTCCAGCTGCAATACACAATGGCATTGTTGTGTTCTGAATTAATTACTGATAGTGATACACACACACACATTAACAATTTTCAAAAAATTGAAAACTATATTCCAACATCATTTTCTACATTTTTGTTCCATAAAATTCACGAAAATTTATTTCAAATACAACTAGACCTTAGTACTCTTTAAGTTTACAATGTCAAAATTTCAGCTTGATACGAGTTCTCACTTCATTCAAGTTCAAACTTCAAAGTGTCAAATGTTTTGTTTAACACACCTACCATAGAAGTAGTAAGTAGGCACTTAGGCCTACGTAAACGTATACCAGTAATGTAATAATAATATTGTTTTTATATAGCACTTAATACATCTCAAACGCCTTTAAGCGCTTTACAGATATACTATTACTGTACATGGTCATTTGATTCAGTGCTTGCCCACACACACTGTGTGCACAACTCCACTCTCTGGGGAGCATTCCAGCCAGGCGTAACTTGACGCTCAAAAACTGTTTGACAAACAATGACGGTCGCATCCTACCAGGTACCCATTTAACACCTGGGTGGAGAGTAGCAAGTGCAGTTTATCTTACCAAAGGTTATCAATGCCTTGTCAAGATTCAAACCCTTGACCTTCGCATCTCCAGTCAAGCGCCTTAAACCACTCGACCAAGACACTCTATAAATGAAGGGGTGACCAAAGTTCGCAAACATTTTAAAACATAATACAAAATGTGATATTCGATCTATGATTTCTCATATTCTACACAAATTTCTTTGTTTCAATTATTAACAAATGATCAGCAAAGTTTTTTTTACTACAGATAATTGGTTCAGCTAAAATATTTATTGTTCAAGGATTTCAGAGATATCGCGATCTAAAAATTCCATGTCCAATCGTGCGTGCGCTCTGCATCTAAAAAAAATTAAAAAACAACGAAACCTATCTTCACGCACAGGGGTTTACACTTCTACAGTTGATTTAACAAAAAATGCGATCCATCGAAAATAAGGTATCATAATTTGCAAGGCAAGATATCATACAATCAGTTGGTACCACTTTTTACTTACAATTTTGAGGCAATCGGCTCTCAAAATAAAGAATATTAGACCCATATCGTTAAGTTGATAATCTTTCAAAACGGACGCAATTGATGCAAAATTTGTTGATCTTTTGTCAATATTTTCACAATTTCGTAGTTGTACCCAATTTCAAAGAAAATTTCATCTCTGGGTAATTTCATGTTCCTCTTTCCATTTGTGATATCAGATTTTCGAAATCTTACTGATTTTTTTAGATAGGGAACTTACATGTAGGTCATGGGTGACCCTTGGTCACACCACCATATGTAGATCTATAGACACTATGGCTATCCTATGCATATCCAGATCGCGCCTGAATTATTTTTTGGTACATGTACCTCAGCGAACCCAGATTGAGCTCGCGAAAAAAACCTGCGCATGCGCACCCGCAAAGGAAACCAACGCATGCGCACATGGAATCCTATAGGGTTGTTAATAGGGTGATAATAATTGTACAAATCAACCTGTCATTAACTCATCGTTACTCAATCGGTAAGGACAGCTCATTACTAATAGAACTTTGGAGTTGACTTGAGTTGAGGGTAGGGTGTCTGAACAATATTTCAATTTTCCCTTTTGGATTGTTTTTCACCATTCTGGATGGATAATTGAAGAAATCAACTACCCAAATGAACACATTTCAAAATTCAAGACTCACCAAGTCCCTCAAAATCTAGGCAATATTCATCCAATTTTTTTCCAGTATGGACAAAAATGTGGTACACGCCAAGTTATAATTCATGCTCAACATCTGCATTATAATGCATTAGGCGATATGCAAAAAGTGGGGGACAAGTATTTTCAAACTTAAATCGTAAGTGATCCCTTGGGGCTAGCCAAAAAATAAGCACATCAACATATTCCTTACGAATTTAACTAATTAACACTCGGGGGGGACATTTCTCAAAAATGGGAAATCTATGAGTTACCATGGAAACAACATATAAATCGCTGTTTTGACCAAGATATTTTTAGAAATCCGTAATTAAACCCCTTTGGAAAATTGAGGATTAAAGATAAACTCCAGTTCTGGTAAAAAAAAAGAAAACTAATTCTCACAGAAACAAACGAAACTTACACTGAATGTTCAAGATTACAAATAAATGACATGTGCCAAACAATTTTGGAAGAAAATGTTTACTGGCTGAGTAATGAGCATAGAAAGACAAGGAAATCAAGGCAGTACTAGCCCCGACACCATGTGTGTTGTCCCATATACAGCTTTCTGTGTACAGTGCTTGCTTTACCAAGACTCGGTCAAATTTATTATGATTTTGATGACTCCAAAACCTTGCAGTGCACACCAATACTTACATGCTACATGATCAACTGTTTCTGATCCTTTCCACACCTTTTCTTTCACAATGCAATCACATTGCCAGTACTAAAGTTTATCTTTAATCTTCTCTTGCATATGCAGAGCTACCAAGTGTCACGCATTAGGCGTGACGTCACGCATTTGGAGGGTCTGAAAATGGCTCTCACGCACGACGCGCGCGCTAGATAAAAAAAAACGCCATACCTATACGTGTGTTATATCCTCGCACGCGCACTTGCGCGCCAAAAAATGAAAATGTCACGCATTGCCGATCTTTTACCTTGGCGTCTCTGCATATGACACCTCATTTATTGAGTATCACCTTCAGGATCACAACAGATAAAGGTTTGAATCTAAATGTATTTTTAAAAACGTTGACCAATTTTGCATGGTCGCGCAATGCACATAGTGACATAGACTGCATAGACTTCTAGGGATATGTTATGTGTGCAATGTCTATGGAAAGGGCTTTAGCACACAAAACCAGGTTCGCGATCAGACACCCTATCAAACTAAGGTTAAAAACTTAAAATCTCAGTATATCTTCAGTTTTTTAACCTTTAGTAACTAACGTTAGAGTCTATTAGACTCCAGTATCTAGTGAGGCAATGCAAACAATAATCAAAGTCTATTAATTTGTGACTTCTTTGCAAGCTTTCGTAGCTTGTATTATTAGCCTAACATGAGTCATGAGTTCATACTGGAGAAATTCATACTGGAATCTGGGCCTACCTGGAGTAGATTTTTTTTCTACAAAAAAATAAGACGCATCCACATCCACACATCACTGCATGCACATGCACTGCATCAAAATATGATCACCATTTTGTCCACACACTTCTAATGTTGTGATTTAGGCGAACCGTGACTTATACACAAGCATATGAATGAGCTTAGATTTATGACGCAGTTATTCAACTATTGAATACAAATAAATATAAGATCTACTAACCTGTTAAATGGAAAAACAAAAGCTTGGCAGCTAGAGACGGGTTTCTTCTAGAAGCTTCGGTATTCAAGGTAATGGTATAAAAAAACACGATTGATGAAAATAGTCACACGTAACTGGCTGGAAGAACGATGTAATCATCGAATTTGGTTTAAGTTCGTTATGCATGCGATGTTCGATGCGCGCGATGCATGCTGCAATGCAGCTCTGAAATCCAGATTCGGGAAATAACTCGGCTCAAAGAAAACTCGGCCCAGCTGCAAAAACCGGTCACTTTTTGTCATTTTTCCTAAATTGCATAATAAGACGTCAGCATATTTATGGAAAATTGGTTGTATCTCTGTAAATATTGATCGATTTTCTTCCAAATGTTGATATGTTGTAGTTAAGATAATTTTCTACAAGCTCAATAATAACCATTTTTCATTTTGATGACGTCATCATAGTTTAAATTTCGATTAAAGACCTCATGTCAGAAATTTCATAATATGCGTGTTATGCCCATAAAAGGTGAATTTCGTTCACATAATGAATCTACACGATATTGTTTTTTAAGAATTTTTAAGCAGTATCTCGCTTATTTTTGCTCTATTTTGTCTCAAATTTTAGTTGCCAGCCCACCTATACTTGTTCCAAACAAGTATTATATGTCTAGTTTATTATCAGGTGGGCTGTATCTAATACAGACCACCTTATATTTTTGTTAAAATTGCCTTTATTTATTTATTTATTATTTATTATTTATTTATTTTTCTTAATTCTTGCCACTTTTTTGTTAGCAAGATAACTTTGAAATAGTTCAATCAAATGCTTTGATATTTTACACACATATGTATAGGCATATGGACAAGACACGGTAAGGTTTTCAACCTTGACCTTGACTGATGACGTCATCTAGGCGCCATTTTGTGAAATTTTCTGAAAATCATATTATGATCATATCTTCATAACCAAAAGGTATTTCTCATTCATATTTATCATGATCAAGGTCAATATCAGTCCGGTTAAATTCAGGTCAAAAAATTTGCGCGTGCGCGTACGTCCGCGCGTCAGTGCGCGCGCAAAATTTTTAAATGCTCAAAATCGTCTCAAATTTATTTTGCATACGTTTCAGGTCATTTTAAGCATTTATTAAAAAATCGCGCGTAAGAGCATGCGCGCGCGTTTTCGCGCGTAACACCATTAAAAAACATAGAATCGCCATTTTTTTTTCTTTCATGATATTTATCATATTTTTTCAAGGAATTTGATTCCATGTTTATCTCTTTATGACCATTATTAACAAGATGAGCGTAAATTCAAGATAAATGTCAGTGCGCGCGAGGTCTTTTAATACATAGCATATATGGGCAAAAACATGCCTATACAAAATCCGTTATAGCTCTTTGGAATGCACCGGGATCCTCAATTTTTTTTCATATTAAGATAGAGTATGAGTCGGAAATATGATTCCATGTCTCATTTGGCCATTAAGTGTATCGTGACATCATCACAATGGCCTTGGAACTCAAAATACGAATTTGCATATTATGACGTCAGCATATTTATGTAAAATTTATTGTATCTCTGTAAATATTGATCAATTTTCTTTAAAATTTCGATATGTTGTAGCTAAGACAATTCTCTACAAGCGCAGTAATAACCTCTTTTCATTTTGATGACGTCATCATAGTGAAAATTTTGATTAAAGGCCTCATGTCAAAAACTTCATAATTTGCGTGTTATGCCTATAGAAGTTGAATTTAGTTCACGTTATGAATCTACATGATATTGTTTTTTAAGAATTTGTAAGCAGTATGTCGCTTATTTTTGCTCTATTTTGTCTCAAATTTTAGTTGACCAGCCCACCTATACTTGTTCCAAACAAGTATTATATGTCTAGTTTATTATTTATTTTTCTTATTTCGACCCACTTTTTGTTAGCAAAATAACTTTGAAATTGTTCAATCAAATGCTTTGAAATTTGGCATACATATGTATAGGCATATGGACAAAACACGGTAATGTTTTCAACCTTGACCTTGACTGATGACGTCATCTAGGCGCCATTTTGTGAAATTTTCTGAAAATCAACTCATGATCATATCTTCATAACCAAAAGGTATTTCTCATTCATATTTATCATGATCAAGGTCAATATCAGTCCGGTTAATTTCAGGTCAAAAAACGCGCGCATGCGCGTACGTCCGCGCGTCAGTGCGCGCGCAAAATTTTTAAATGCTCAAAATCGTCTCAAATTTATTTTGCATACGTTTCAGGTCATTTTAAGCATTTTATAAAAAATCGCGCGTACGAGCATGCGCGCGCGTTTTCGCGCGTAACATCATTACAAAACATAGAATCGCCATTTTTTTTTCTTTCATGATATTTCTCATATTTTTTCAAGGAATTTGATACCATGTTTATCTCTTTATGACCATTATTAACAAGATGAGCGTAAATTCAAGATAAATGTCAGTGCGCGCGAGCTCTTTTAATATATAGCATATATGGGCAAAAACATGCCTATACAAAATCCGTTATAGCTCTTTGGAATGCACCGGAATCCTCAATTTGTTTTCATATTTAGATAGAGTATGAGTCGGAAATATGTTTTCATGTCTCATATGGCATTAAGTGTATCGTGACATCATCACAATGGCCTTGGAACTCAAAATACGAATTTGCATATTATGACGTCAGCATATTTATGTAAAATTTATTGTATCTCTGTAAATATTGATCAATTTTCTTCAAAATTTCGATATGATGTAGCTTAGACAATTCTCTACAAGCGCAGTAATAACTATTTTTCATTTTGATGACGTCATCATAGTGAAAATTTTGGTTAAAGGCCTCATCTCAAAAACTTCATAATTTGCGTGTTATGCCTATAGAAGGTGAATTTAGTTCACGTTATGAATCTACATGATATTGTCTTTTAAGAATTTGTAAGCAGTATGTCCCTTATTTTTGCTCTATTTTGTCTCAAATTTTAGTTGACCAGCCCACCTATACTTGTTCCAAACAAGTATTATATGTCTAGTTATTTATCAGGTGGGCTGTATAACGTACAGACCACCTTATAATTTCGTTAGAATTGCCTTTATTATTTATCAGGTGGGCTGTATCTAATACAGACCACCTTATATTTTTGTTAAAATCGTCTTTATTTATTTATCAGGTGGGCTGTATCTAATACAGACCACCTTATATTTTTGTTAAAATCGCCTTTATCAGGTGGGCTGTATCTATACAGACCACCTTATAATTTTGTTAAAATTGCCTTTATTATTATCAGGTGGGCTGTATCTATACAGACCACCTTATAATTTTGTTAAAATTGCCTTTATTATTATTTTTATTATTTATTTATTTTATTTCTAACCACTTTTTTGTTAACAAGTTAACTTGAAAATGGCTCAATCAAATGCCTTAAAATTTAGCACACATATGTATAGGCATATGGATAAAACACAGTAAAGTTTTCAACCTTGACCTTGACTGATGACGTCATCTAGGCGCCATTTTGTGAAATTTTCTGAAAATCATCTCATGATCATATCTTCAAAACCAAAAGGTATTTCTTATTCATATTTATCATGATCAAGGCCAATATCCATCCGGTCAATTTCATGTCAAAAAACGCGCGCGTGCGCGTACGTCCGCGCGTCAGTGCGCGCGCAAAAAAATTAAATGCTCAAAATCGTCTCAAATTTATTTTGCATACGTTTCAGGTCATTTTAAGCATTTTATAAAAAATCGCGCGTACGAGCATGCGCGCGCGTTTTCGCGCGTAACACCATTACACAACATAGAATCGCCATTTTTTTTTCTTTCATGATATTTCTCATATTTTTTCAAGGAATTTGATTCCATGTTTATCTCTTTATGACCATTATTAACAAGATGAGCGTAAATTCAAGATAAACGTCAGTGCGCGCGAGGTCTTTTAATACATAGCATATATGGGCAAAAACATGCCTATACAAAATCCGTTATAGCTCTTTGGAATGCACCGGGATCCTCATTTTTTTTTCATATTAAGATAGAGTATGAATCGGAAATATGATTCCATGTCTCATTTGGCCATTAAGTGTATCGTGACATTATCACAATGGCCTTGGAACTCAAAATACGAATTTGCATATTATGACGTCAGCATATTTATGTAAAATTGATTGTATCTCTGTAAATATTGATCAATTTTCTTCAAAATTTCGATATGTTGTAGCTAAGACAATTCTCTACAAGCGCAGTAATAATCATTTTTCATTTTGATGACGTCATCATAGTGACAATTTTGATTAAAGGCCTCATGTCAAAAACTTCATAATTTGCGTGTTATGCCTATAGAAGGTGAATTTAGTTCACGTTATGAATCTACATGATATTGTCTTTTAAGAATTTGTAAGCAGTATGTCGCTTATTTTTGCTCTATTTTGTCTCAAATGTTAGTTGACCAGCCCACCTATACTTGTTCCAAACAAGTATTATATGTCTAGTTTTTATCAGGTGGGCTGTATCTAATACAGACCACCTTATATTTTTGTTAAAATTGCCTTTATTTATTTATTTATTATTTATTATTTATTTATTTTTCTTAATTCTTGCCACTTTTTTGTTAGCACGATAACTTTGAAATGGTTCAATCAAATGCTTTGATATTTGACACACATATGTATAGGCATATGGACAAGACACGGTAAGGTTTTCAACCTTGACCTTGACTGATGACGTCATCTAGGCGCCATTTTGTGAAATTTTCTGAAAATCATCTCATGATCATATCTTCATAACCAAAAGGTATTTTTCATTCATATTTATCATGATTAAGGTTAATATCAGTCCGGTTAATTTCAGGTCAAAAAACGCGCGCGCGCGCGTACGTCCGCGCGTCAGTGCGCGCGCAAAAAAATTAAATGCTCAAAATCGTCTCAAATTTATTTTGCATACGTTTCAGGTCATTTTAAGCATTTTATAAAAAATCGCGCGTACGAGCATGCGCGCGCGTTTTCGCGCGTAACACCACTACAAAACATAGAATCGCCATTTTTTTTTCTTTCATGATATTTCTCATATTTTTTCAAGGAATTTGATACCATGTTTATCTCTTTATGACCATTATTAACAAGATGAGCGTAAATTCAAGATAAATGTCAGTGCGCGCGAGCTCTTGTATTACATAACATACATGGGCAAAAAAAGGCCTATACACAATCCATTATAGCTCTTTGGGATGCACCTGGACCCCAATTCTGTTTTAATATTTGAAAAGAGTATGAGTCAGAAATATGATTTCATGTCTCATTTGGCCATTAAGTATATCGTGACATCATCACAATGGCCTTGGAACTCAAAATACGAATTTGCATATTATGACGTCAGCATATTTATGTAAAATTGATTGTATCTCTGTAAATATTGATCATTTTTCTTCAAAATTTCGATATGTTGTAGCTAAGACAATTCTCTACAAGCGCAGTAATAACCATTTTTCATTTTGATGACGTCATCATAGTGAAAATTTTGATTAAAGGCCTCATGTCAAAAACTTCATAATTTGCGTGTTTTGTCTATAGAAGGTGAATTTAGTTCACGTTATGAATCTACATGATATTGTCTTTTAAGAATTTGTAAGCAGTATGTCGCTTATTTTTGCTCTATTTTGTCTCAAATGTTAGTTGACCAGCCCACCTATACTTGTTCCAAACAAGTATTACATGTCTAGTTATTATTTATTTATTTTATTTCTAACCACTTTTTTGTTAACAAGATAACTTGAAAATGGCTCAATCAAATGCCTTGAAATTTAGCACACATATGTGTAAGCATATGGAAAAAACACAGTAAAGTTTTCAACCTTGACCTTGACTGATGACGTCACCTAGGCGCAATTTTGTGAAATTTTCTGAAAATCAAATCATGATCATATCTTCATAACCAAAAGTTATTTCTCATTCATATTTGTCATGATCAAGGTCAATATCTGTCCGGTCAATTTCAGGTCAAAAAACGCGCGCGTGCGCGTACGTCCGCGCGTCAGTGCGCGCGCAAAATTTCAAAATGCTCAAAATCGTCTCAAATTTATTTCGCATACGTTTCAGGTCATTTTAAGCATTTTATAAAAAATCGCGCGTATGAGCATGCGCGCGCGTTTTCGCGCGTAACACCATTACAAAACATAGAATCGCCATTTTTTTTTCTTTCATGATATTTCTCATATTTTTTCAAGGAATTTGATACCATGTTTATCTCTTTATGACCATTATGAACAAGATGAGCGTCAATTCAAGATAAATGTCAGTGCGCGCGAGCTCTTTTAATACATAGCATATAAGGGCAAAAACATGCCTATACAAAATCCGTTATAGCTCTTTGAAATGCACCGGGATCCTCAATTTTTTTTCATATTTAGATAGAGTATGAGTCGGAAATATGATTTCATGTCTCATTTGGCCATTAAGTGTATCGTGACATCATCACAATGGCCTTGGAACTCAAAATACGAATTTGCATATTATGACGTCAGCATATTTATGTAAAATTGATTGTATCTCTGTAAATATTGATCATTTTTCTTCAAAATTTCGATATGTTGTAGCTAAGACAATTCTCTACAAGCGCAGTAATAACCATTTTTCATTTTGATGACGTCATCATAGTGAAAATTTTGATTAAAGGCCTCATGTCAAAAACTTCATAATTTGCGTGTTATGCCTATAGAAGGTGAATTTAGTTCACGTTATGAATCTACATGATATTGTTTTTTAAGAATTTGTAAGCAGTATGTCGCTTATTTTTGCTCTATTTTGTCTCAAATTTTAGTTGACCAGCCCACCTATACTTGTTCCAAACAAGTATTATATGTCTAGTTATTTTTTTTATTTATTTATCAGGTGGGCTGTATATAATACAGAACACCTTATGTTTTCGTTAGAATATTTTTCTTAATTCTCGCCACTTTTTTGTTAGCAGGATAACTTGAAAATGGCTCAATCAATTGCCTTGAAATTTGGCACACATATTTATTGGCATGAGGAAAGAGCACAATAAGGTTTTCAACCTTGACCTTGACTGATAACGTCATCTAGGCGCCATTTTGTGAAAATCAACATATGATCATATCTTCATAACGGAAAGTTTTTTCTCATTCATATTTATCATGATCAAGGTGAATATCAGTCCGGTCAATTTCAGGTCCAAAAACGCGCGCGTACGCCATTATTAGCAATGGCATTTTATAAAGAGTCGCGCGCACGCGCATGCGCGCGCGTTTTCGTTTGTCACGGCCGAACGCAAAATAATTCCTCCCGGGTATCTTTTGACACAGTATTCCTCATATTTTTCCGAACAATTTGATACCATGTTTATCTCCTTACGACCATTATTAAGGGAATGAGCGTCCGTTCAAGATAAATGTCCGTGTGCGTGAACTCTTGTAATACATAGCATATATGGGCAACAACACGCCTATATAAAACCCTTATGGCTCTTTGGGATGCACGGGAACCCTCGATTTGTGTTCATATTCGGATAGAGTATGAGTGGGAGATGTGATTTCATGTCTCATTTGGCCATTAGGTATATCGTGTCATCATCATATTGACCTTGGAACTCAAAATACGAATTTGCATATTATGACGTCAGCATATTTATGGAAAAATTGATTGTATCTCTGTAAATATTAATTGAATCTCTTCCTAATGTTGATATCTTGTAGTTGAGGCGATTGTCTACATGATCACTGCACATTAGTTTTCATTTTGATGACGTCATCATAGTGAAAATTGCGATTAAAGCTAACTGGACAGATTTTCTTAATTTGCGTGTTAAGCCTATGGGAGGTGCCAATTTCGTTCAAATCATGGATCTACATGACATCAATCTTTGAGCCCTATCTAGCTCATTTGTGCTCTATGTTCTCCCAAATTTTGGTATGTTATAGCTGAGACTACGGGCTATAAAAGTTGTGCCTTTTGTTTTTTAATCAGATGGTGGGATCATGTCAAAATTTTCAATTGAAAGTTGAAATTGCAAATTTCTGTGGAACTTTGCGTAGTTAGTAATACGTGGATTACGTCACGATTTCTCTTTATCAGGTGGGCTGTATATAATACAGAACACCTTATGTTTTCGTTAGAATATTTTTCTTAATTCTCGCCACTTTTTTGTTAGCAGGATAACTTGAAAATGGCTCAATCAATTGCCTTGAAATTTGGCACACATATTTATTGGCATGAGGAAAGAGCACAATAAGGTTTTCAACCTTGACCTTGACTGAAAACGTCATCTAGGCGCCATTTTGTGAAAATCAACATATGATCATATCTTCATAACGGAAAGTTTTTTCTCATTCATATTTATCATGATCAAGGTGAATATCAGTCCGGTCAATTTCAGGTCCAAAAACGCGCGCGTACGCCATTATTAGCAATGGCATTTTATAAAGAGTCGCGCGCACGCGCATGCGCGCGCGTTTTCGTTTGTCACGGCCGAACGCAAAATAATTCCTCCCGGGTATCTTTTGACACAGTATTCCTCATATTTTTCCGAACAATTTGATACCATGTTTATCTCCTTACGACCATTATTAAGGGAATGAGCGTCCGTTCAAGATAAATGTCCGTGTGCGTGAACTCTTGTAATACATAGCATATATGGGCAACAACACGCCTATATAAAACCCTTATGGCTCTTTGGGATGCACGGGAACCCTCGATTTGTGTTCATATTCGGATAGAGTATGAGTGGGAGATGTGATTTCATGTCTCATTTGGCCATTAGGTATATCGTGTCATCATCATATTGACCTTGGAACTCAAAATACGAATTTGCATATTATGACGTCAGCATATTTATGGAAAAATTGATTGTATCTCTGTAAATATTAATTGAATCTCTTCCTAATGTTGATATCTTGTAGTTGAGGCGATTGTCTACATGATCACTGCACATTAGTTTTCATTTTGATGACGTCATCATAGTGAAAATTGCGATTAAAGCTAACTGGACAGATTTTCTTAATTTGCGTGTTAAGCCTATGGGAGGTGCCAATTTCGTTCAAATCATGGATCTACATGACATCAATCTTTGAGCCCTATCTAGCTCATTTGTGCTCTATGTTCTCCCAAATTTTGGTATGTTATAGCTGAGACTACGGGCTATAAAAGTTGTGCCTTTTGTTTTTTAATCAGATGGTGGGATCATGTCAAAATTTTCAATTGAAAGTTGAAATTGCAAATTTCTGTGGAACTTTGCGTAGTTAGTAATACGTGGATTACGTCACGATTTCTCTTTATCAGGTGGGCTGTATATAATACAGAACACCTTATGTTTTCGTTAGAATATTTTTCTTAATTCTCGCCACTTTTTTGTTAGCAGGATAACTTGAAAATGGCTCAATCAATTGCCTTGAAATTTGGCACACATATTTATTGGCATGAGGAAAGAGCACAATAAGGTTTTCAACCTTGACCTTGACTGAAAACGTCATCTAGGCGCCATTTTGTGAAAATCAACATATGATCATATCTTCATAACGGAAAGTTTTTTCTCATTCATATTTATCATGATCAAGGTGAATATCAGTCCGGTCAATTTCAGGTCCAAAAACGCGCGCGTACGCCATTATTAGCAATGGCATTTTATAAAGAGTCGCGCGCACGCGCATGCGCGCGCGTTTTCGTTTGTCACGGCCGAACGCAAAATAATTCCTCCCGGGTATCTTTTGACACAGTATTCCTCATATTTTTCCGAACAATTTGATACCATGTTTATCTCCTTACGACCATTATTAAGGGAATGAGCGTCCGTTCAAGATAAATGTCCGTGTGCGTGAACTCTTGTAATACATAGCATATATGGGCAACAACACGCCTATATAAAACCCTTATGGCTCTTTGGGATGCACGGGAACCCTCGATTTGTGTTCATATTCGGATAGAGTATGAGTGGGAGATGTGATTTCATGTCTCATTTGGCCATTAGGTATATCGTGTCATCATCATATTGACCTTGGAACTCAAAATACGAATTTGCATATTATGACGTCAGCATATTTATGGAAAAATTGATTGTATCTCTGTAAATATTAATTGAATCTCTTCCTAATGTTGATATCTTGTAGTTGAGGCGATTGTCTACATGATCACTGCACATTAGTTTTCATTTTGATGACGTCATCATAGTGAAAATTGCGATTAAAGCTAACTGGACAGATTTTCTTAATTTGCGTGTTAAGCCTATGGGAGGTGCCAATTTCGTTCAAATCATGGATCTACATGACATCAATCTTTGAGCCCTATCTAGCTCATTTGTGCTCTATGTTCTCCCAAATTTTGGTATGTTATAGCTGAGACTACGGGCTATAAAAGTTGTGCCTTTTGTTTTTTAATCAGATGGTGGGATCATGTCAAAATTTTCAATTGAAAGTTGAAATTGCAAATTTCTGTGGAACTTTGCGTAGTTAGTAATACGTGGATTACGTCACGATTTCTCTTTATCAGGTGGGCTGTATATAATACAGAACACCTTATGTTTTCGTTAGAATATTTTTCTTAATTCTCGCCACTTTTTTGTTAGCAGGATAACTTGAAAATGGCTCAATCAATTGCCTTGAAATTTGGCACACATATTTATTGGCATGAGGAAAGAGCACAATAAGGTTTTCAACCTTGACCTTGACTGATAACGTCATCTAGGCGCCATTTTGTGAAAATCAACATATGATCATATCTTCATAACGGAAAGTTTTTTCTCATTCATATTTATCATGATCAAGGTGAATATCAGTCCGGTCAATTTCAGGTCCAAAAACGCGCGCGTACGCCATTATTAGCAATGGCATTTTATAAAGAGTCGCGCGCACGCGCATGCGCGCGCGTTTTCGTTTGTCACGGCCGAACGCAAAATAATTCCTCCCGGGTATCTTTTGACACAGTATTCCTCATATTTTTCCGAACAATTTGATACCATGTTTATCTCCTTACGACCATTATTAAGGGAATGAGCGTCCGTTCAAGATAAATGTCCGTGTGCGTGAACTCTTGTAATACATAGCATATATGGGCAACAACACGCCTATATAAAACCCTTATGGCTCTTTGGGATGCACGGGAACCCTCGATTTGTGTTCATATTCGGATAGAGTATGAGTGGGAGATGTGATTTCATGTCTCATTTGGCCATTAGGTATATCGTGTCATCATCATATTGACCTTGGAACTCAAAATACGAATTTGCATATTATGACGTCAGCATATTTATGGAAAAATTGATTGTATCTCTGTAAATATTAATTGAATCTCTTCCTAATGTTGATATCTTGTAGTTGAGGCGATTGTCTACATGATCACTGCACATTAGTTTTCATTTTGATGACGTCATCATAGTGAAAATTGCGATTAAAGCTAACTGGACAGATTTTCTTAATTTGCGTGTTAAGCCTATGGGAGGTGCCAATTTCGTTCAAATCATGGATCTACATGACATCAATCTTTGAGCCCTATCTAGCTCATTTGTGCTCTATGTTCTCCCAAATTTTGGTATGTTATAGCTGAGACTACGGGCTATAAAAGTTGTGCCTTTTGTTTTTTAATCAGATGGTGGGATCATGTCAAAATTTTCAATTGAAAGTTGAAATTGCAAATTTCTGTGGAACTTTGCGTAGTTAGTAATACGTGGATTACGTCACGATTTCTCTTTATCAGGTGGGCTGTATATAATACAGAACACCTTATGTTTTCGTTAGAATATTTTTCTTAATTCTCGCCACTTTTTTGTTAGCAGGATAACTTGAAAATGGCTCAATCAATTGCCTTGAAATTTGGCACACATATTTATTGGCATGAGGAAAGAGCACAATAAGGTTTTCAACCTTGACCTTGACTGATAACGTCATCTAGGCGCCATTTTGTGAAAATCAACATATGATCATATCTTCATAACGGAAAGTTTTTTCTCATTCATATTTATCATGATCAAGGTGAATATCAGTCCGGTCAATTTCAGGTCCAAAAACGCGCGCGTACGCCATTATTAGCAATGGCATTTTATAAAGAGTCGCGCGCACGCGCATGCGCGCGCGTTTTCGTTTGTCACGGCCGAACGCAAAATAATTCCTCCCGGGTATCTTTTGACACAGTATTCCTCATATTTTTCCGAACAATTTGATACCATGTTTATCTCCTTACGACCATTATTAAGGGAATGAGCGTCCGTTCAAGATAAATGTCCGTGTGCGTGAACTCTTGTAATACATAGCATATATGGGCAACAACACGCCTATATAAAACCCTTATGGCTCTTTGGGATGCACGGGAACCCTCGATTTGTGTTCATATTCGGATAGAGTATGAGTGGGAGATGTGATTTCATGTCTCATTTGGCCATTAGGTATATCGTGTCATCATCATATTGACCTTGGAACTCAAAATACGAATTTGCATATTATGACGTCAGCATATTTATGGAAAAATTGATTGTATCTCTGTAAATATTAATTGAATCTCTTCCTAATGTTGATATCTTGTAGTTGAGGCGATTGTCTACATGATCACTGCACATTAGTTTTCATTTTGATGACGTCATCATAGTGAAAATTGCGATTAAAGCTAACTGGACAGATTTTCTTAATTTGCGTGTTAAGCCTATGGGAGGTGCCAATTTCGTTCAAATCATGGATCTACATGACATCAATCTTTGAGCCCTATCTAGCTCATTTGTGCTCTATGTTCTCCCAAATTTTGGTATGTTATAGCTGAGACTACGGGCTATAAAAGTTGTGCCTTTTGTTTTTTAATCAGATGGTGGGATCATGTCAAAATTTTCAATTGAAAGTTGAAATTGCAAATTTCTGTGGAACTTTGCGTAGTTAGTAATACGTGGATTACGTCACGATTTCTCTTTATCAGGTGGGCTGTATATAATACAGAACACCTTATGTTTTCGTTAGAATATTTTTCTTAATTCTCGCCACTTTTTTGTTAGCAGGATAACTTGAAAATGGCTCAATCAATTGCCTTGAAATTTGGCACACATATTTATTGGCATGAGGAAAGAGCACAATAAGGTTTTCAACCTTGACCTTGACTGATAACGTCATCTAGGCGCCATTTTGTGAAAATCAACATATGATCATATCTTCATAACGGAAAGTTTTTTCTCATTCATATTTATCATGATCAAGGTGAATATCAGTCCGGTCAATTTCAGGTCCAAAAACGCGCGCGTACGCCATTATTAGCAATGGCATTTTATAAAGAGTCGCGCGCACGCGCATGCGCGCGCGTTTTCGTTTGTCACGGCCGAACGCAAAATAATTCCTCCCGGGTATCTTTTGACACAGTATTCCTCATATTTTTCCGAACAATTTGATACCATGTTTATCTCCTTACGACCATTATTAAGGGAATGAGCGTCCGTTCAAGATAAATGTCCGTGTGCGTGAACTCTTGTAATACATAGCATATATGGGCAACAACACGCCTATATAAAACCCTTATGGCTCTTTGGGATGCACGGGAACCCTCGATTTGTGTTCATATTCGGATAGAGTATGAGTGGGAGATGTGATTTCATGTCTCATTTGGCCATTAGGTATATCGTGTCATCATCATATTGACCTTGGAACTCAAAATACGAATTTGCATATTATGACGTCAGCATATTTATGGAAAAATTGATTGTATCTCTGTAAATATTAATTGAATCTCTTCCTAATGTTGATATCTTGTAGTTGAGGCGATTGTCTACATGATCACTGCACATTAGTTTTCATTTTGATGACGTCATCATAGTGAAAATTGCGATTAAAGCTAACTGGACAGATTTTCTTAATTTGCGTGTTAAGCCTATGGGAGGTGCCAATTTCGTTCAAATCATGGATCTACATGACATCAATCTTTGAGCCCTATCTAGCTCATTTGTGCTCTATGTTCTCCCAAATTTTGGTATGTTATAGCTGAGACTACGGGCTATAAAAGTTGTGCCTTTTGTTTTTTAATCAGATGGTGGGATCATGTCAAAATTTTCAATTGAAAGTTGAAATTGCAAATTTCTGTGGAACTTTGCGTAGTTAGTAATACGTGGATTACGTCACGATTTCTCTTTATCAGGTGGGCTGTATATAATACAGAACACCTTATGTTTTCGTTAGAATATTTTTCTTAATTCTCGCCACTTTTTTGTTAGCAGGATAACTTGAAAATGGCTCAATCAATTGCCTTGAAATTTGGCACACATATTTATTGGCATGAGGAAAGAGCACAATAAGGTTTTCAACCTTGACCTTGACTGATAACGTCATCTAGGCGCCATTTTGTGAAAATCAACATATGATCATATCTTCATAACGGAAAGTTTTTTCTCATTCATATTTATCATGATCAAGGTGAATATCAGTCCGGTCAATTTCAGGTCCAAAAACGCGCGCGTACGCCATTATTAGCAATGGCATTTTATAAAGAGTCGCGCGCACGCGCATGCGCGCGCGTTTTCGTTTGTCACGGCCGAACGCAAAATAATTCCTCCCGGGTATCTTTTGACACAGTATTCCTCATATTTTTCCGAACAATTTGATACCATGTTTATCTCCTTACGACCATTATTAAGGGAATGAGCGTCCGTTCAAGATAAATGTCCGTGTGCGTGAACTCTTGTAATACATAGCATATATGGGCAACAACACGCCTATATAAAACCCTTATGGCTCTTTGGGATGCACGGGAACCCTCGATTTGTGTTCATATTCGGATAGAGTATGAGTGGGAGATGTGATTTCATGTCTCATTTGGCCATTAGGTATATCGTGTCATCATCATATTGACCTTGGAACTCAAAATACGAATTTGCATATTATGACGTCAGCATATTTATGGAAAAATTGATTGTATCTCTGTAAATATTAATTGAATCTCTTCCTAATGTTGATATCTTGTAGTTGAGGCGATTGTCTACATGATCACTGCACATTAGTTTTCATTTTGATGACGTCATCATAGTGAAAATTGCGATTAAAGCTAACTGGACAGATTTTCTTAATTTGCGTGTTAAGCCTATGGGAGGTGCCAATTTCGTTCAAATCATGGATCTACATGACATCAATCTTTGAGCCCTATCTAGCTCATTTGTGCTCTATGTTCTCCCAAATTTTGGTATGTTATAGCTGAGACTACGGGCTATAAAAGTTGTGTCTTTTGTTTTTTAATCAGATGGTGGGATCATGTCAAAATTTTCAATTGAAAGTTGAAATTGCAAATTTCTGTGGAACTTTGCGTAGTTAGTAATACGTGGATTACGTCACGATTTCTCTTTATCAGGTGGGCTGTATATAATACAGAACACCTTATGTTTTCGTTAGAATATTTTTCTTAATTCTCGCCACTTTTTTGTTAGCAGGATAACTTGAAAATGGCTCAATCAATTGCCTTGAAATTTGGCACACATATTTATTGGCATGAGGAAAGAGCACAATAAGGTTTTCAACCTTGACCTTGACTGATAACGTCATCTAGGCGCCATTTTGTGAAAATCAACATATGATCATATCTTCATAACGGAAAGTTTTTTCTCATTCATATTTATCATGATCAAGGTGAATATCAGTCCGGTCAATTTCAGGTCCAAAAACGCGCGCGTACGCCATTATTAGCAATGGCATTTTATAAAGAGTCGCGCGCACGCGCATGCGCGCGCGTTTTCGTTTGTCACGGCCGAACGCAAAATAATTCCTCCCGGGTATCTTTTGACACAGTATTCCTCATATTTTTCCGAACAATTTGATACCATGTTTATCTCCTTACGACCATTATTAAGGGAATGAGCGTCCGTTCAAGATAAATGTCCGTGTGCGTGAACTCTTGTAATACATAGCATATATGGGCAACAACACGCCTATATAAAACCCTTATGGCTCTTTGGGATGCACGGGAACCCTCGATTTGTGTTCATATTCGGATAGAGTATGAGTGGGAGATGTGATTTCATGTCTCATTTGGCCATTAGGTATATCGTGTCATCATCATATTGACCTTGGAACTCAAAATACGAATTTGCATATTATGACGTCAGCATATTTATGGAAAAATTGATTGTATCTCTGTAAATATTAATTGAATCTCTTCCTAATGTTGATATCTTGTAGTTGAGGCGATTGTCTACATGATCACTGCACATTAGTTTTCATTTTGATGACGTCATCATAGTGAAAATTGCGATTAAAGCTAACTGGACAGATTTTCTTAATTTGCGTGTTAAGCCTATGGGAGGTGCCAATTTCGTTCAAATCATGGATCTACATGACATCAATCTTTGAGCCCTATCTAGCTCATTTGTGCTCTATGTTCTCCCAAATTTTGGTATGTTATAGCTGAGACTACGGGCTATAAAAGTTGTGCCTTTTGTTTTTTAATCAGATGGTGGGATCATGTCAAAATTTTCAATTGAAAGTTGAAATTGCAAATTTCTGTGGAACTTTGCGTAGTTAGTAATACGTGGATTACGTCACGATTTCTCTTTATCAGGTGGGCTGTATATAATACAGAACACCTTATGTTTTCGTTAGAATATTTTTCTTAATTCTCGCCACTTTTTTGTTAGCAGGATAACTTGAAAATGGCTCAATCAATTGCCTTGAAATTTGGCACACATATTTATTGGCATGAGGAAAGAGCACAATAAGGTTTTCAACCTTGACCTTGACTGATAACGTCATCTAGGCGCCATTTTGTGAAAATCAACATATGATCATATCTTCATAACGGAAAGTTTTTTCTCATTCATATTTATCATGATCAAGGTGAATATCAGTCCGGTCAATTTCAGGTCCAAAAACGCGCGCGTACGCCATTATTAGCAATGGCATTTTATAAAGAGTCGCGCGCACGCGCATGCGCGCGCGTTTTCGTTTGTCACGGCCGAACGCAAAATAATTCCTCCCGGGTATCTTTTGACACAGTATTCCTCATATTTTTCCGAACAATTTGATACCATGTTTATCTCCTTACGACCATTATTAAGGGAATGAGCGTCCGTTCAAGATAAATGTCCGTGTGCGTGAACTCTTGTAATACATAGCATATATGGGCAACAACACGCCTATAATAAAACCCTTATGGCTCTTTGGGATGCACGGGAACCCTCGATTTGTGTTCATATTCGGATAGAGTATGAGTGGGAGATGTGATTTCATGTCTCATTTGGCCATTAGGTATATCGTGTCATCATCATATTGACCTTGGAACTCAAAATACGAATTTGCATATTATGACGTCAGCATATTTATGGAAAAATTGATTGTATCTCTGTAAATATTAATTGAATCTCTTCCTAATGTTGATATCTTGTAGTTGAGGCGATTGTCTACATGATCACTGCACATTAGTTTTCATTTTGATGACGTCATCATAGTGAAAATTGCGATTAAAGCTAACTGGACAGATTTTCTTAATTTGCGTGTTAAGCCTATGGGAGGTGCCAATTTCGTTCAAATCATGGATCTACATGACATCAATCTTTGAGCCCTATCTAGCTCATTTGTGCTCTATGTTCTCCCAAATTTTGGTATGTTATAGCTGAGACTACGGGCTATAAAAGTTGTGTCTTTTGTTTTTTAATCAGATGGTGGGATCATGTCAAAATTTTCAATTGAAAGTTGAAATTGCAAATTTCTGTGGAACTTTGCGTAGTTAGTAATACGTGGATTACGTCACGATTTCTCTTTATCAGGTGGGCTGTATATAATACAGAACACCTTATGTTTTCGTTAGAATATTTTTCTTAATTCTCGCCACTTTTTTGTTAGCAGGATAACTTGAAAATGGCTCAATCAATTGCCTTGAAATCTGGCACACATATTTATTGGCATGAGGAAAGAGCACAATAAGGTTTTCAACCTTGACCTTGACTGATAACGTCATCTAGGCGCCATTTTGTGAAAATCAACATATGATCATATCTTCATAACGGAAAGTTTTTTCTCATTCATATTTATCATGATCAAGGTGAATATCAGTCCGGTCAATTTCAGGTCCAAAAACGCGCGCGTACGCCATTATTAGCAATGGCATTTTATAAAGAGTCGCGCGCACGCGCATGCGCGCGCGTTTTCGTTTGTCACGGCCGAACGCAAAATAATTCCTCCCGGGTATCTTTTGACACAGTATTCCTCATATTTTTCCGAACAATTTGATACCATGTTTATCTCCTTACGACCATTATTAAGGGAATGAGCGTCCGTTCAAGATAAATGTCCGTGTGCGTGAACTCTTGTAATACATAGCATATATGGGCAACAACACGCCTATATAAAACCCTTATGGCTCTTTGGGATGCACGGGAACCCTCGATTTGTGTTCATATTCGGATAGAGTATGAGTGGGAGATGTGATTTCATGTCTCATTTGGCCATTAGGTATATCGTGTCATCATCATATTGACCTTGGAACTCAAAATACGAATTTGCATATTATGACGTCAGCATATTTATGGAAAAATTGATTGTATCTCTGTAAATATTAATTGAATCTCTTCCTAATGTTGATATCTTGTAGTTGAGGCGATTGTCTACATGATCACTGCACATTAGTTTTCATTTTGATGACGTCATCATAGTGAAAATTGCGATTAAAGCTAACTGGACAGATTTTCTTAATTTGCGTGTTAAGCCTATGGGAGGTGCCAATTTCGTTCAAATCATGGATCTACATGACATCAATCTTTGAGCCCTATCTAGCTCATTTGTGCTCTATGTTCTCCCAAATTTTGGTATGTTATAGCTGAGACTACGGGCTATAAAAGTTGTGTCTTTTGTTTTTTAATCAGATGGTGGGATCATGTCAAAATTTTCAATTGAAAGTTGAAATTGCAAATTTCTGTGGAACTTTGCGTAGTTAGTAATACGTGGATTACGTCACGATTTCTCTTTATCAGGTGGGCTGTATATAATACAGAACACCTTTTGTTTTCGTTAGAATATTTTTCTTAATTCTCGCCACTTTTTTGTTAGCAGGATAACTTGAAAATGGCTCAATCAATTGCCTTGAAATTTGGCACACATATTTATTGGCATGAGGAAAGAGCACAATAAGGTTTTCAACCTTGACCTTGACTGATAACGTCATCTAGGCGCCATTTTGTGAAAATCAACATATGATCATATCTTCATAACGGAAAGTTTTTTCTCATTCATATTTATCATGATCAAGGTGAATATCAGTCCGGTCAATTTCAGGTCCAAAAACGCGCGCGTACGCCATTATTAGCAATGGCATTTTATAAAGAGTCGCGCGCACGCGCATGCGCGCGCGTTTTCGTTTGTCACGGCCGAACGCAAAATAATTCCTCCCGGGTATCTTTTGACACAGTATTCCTCATATTTTTCCGAACAATTTGATACCATGTTTATCTCCTTACGACCATTATTAAGGGAATGAGCGTCCGTTCAAGATAAATGTCCGTGTGCGTGAACTCTTGTAATACATAGCATATATGGGCAACAACACGCCTATATAAAACCCTTATGGCTCTTTGGGATGCACGGGAACCCTCGATTTGTGTTCATATTCGGATAGAGTATGAGTGGGAGATGTGATTTCATGTCTCATTTGGCCATTAGGTATATCGTGTCATCATCATATTGACCTTGGAACTCAAAATACGAATTTGCATATTATGACGTCAGCATATTTATGGAAAAATTGATTGTATCTCTGTAAATATTAATTGAATCTCTTCCTAATGTTGATATCTTGTAGTTGAGGCGATTGTCTACATGATCACTGCACATTAGTTTTCATTTTGATGACGTCATCATAGTGAAAATTGCGATTAAAGCTAACTGGACAGATTTTCTTAATTTGCGTGTTAAGCCTATGGGAGGTGCCAATTTCGTTCAAATCATGGATCTACATGACATCAATCTTTGAGCCCTATCTAGCTCATTTGTGCTCTATGTTCTCCCAAATTTTGGTATGTTATAGCTGAGACTACGGGCTATAAAAGTTGTGCCTTTTGTTTTTTAATCAGATGGTGGGATCATGTCAAAATTTTCAATTGAAAGTTGAAATTGCAAATTTCTGTGGAACTTTGCGTAGTTAGTAATACGTGGATTACGTCACGATTTCTCTTTATCAGGTGGGCTGTATATAATACAGAACACCTTATGTTTTCGTTAGAATATTTTTCTTAATTCTCGCCACTTTTTTGTTAGCAGGATAACTTGAAAATGGCTCAATCAATTGCCTTGAAATTTGGCACACATATTTATTGGCATGAGGAAAGAGCACAATAAGGTTTTCAACCTTGACCTTGACTGATAACGTCATCTAGGCGCCATTTTGTGAAAATCAACATATGATCATATCTTCATAACGGAAAGTTTTTTCTCATTCATATTTATCATGATCAAGGTGAATATCAGTCCGGTCAATTTCAGGTCCAAAAACGCGCGCGTACGCCATTATTAGCAATGGCATTTTATAAAGAGTCGCGCGCACGCGCATGCGCGCGCGTTTTCGTTTGTCACGGCCGAACGCAAAATAATTCCTCCCGGGTATCTTTTGACACAGTATTCCTCATATTTTTCCGAACAATTTGATACCATGTTTATCTCCTTACGACCATTATTAAGGGAATGAGCGTCCGTTCAAGATAAATGTCCGTGTGCGTGAACTCTTGTAATACATAGCATATATGGGCAACAACACGCCTATATAAAACCCTTATGGCTCTTTGGGATGCACGGGAACCCTCGATTTGTGTTCATATTCGGATAGAGTATGAGTGGGAGATGTGATTTCATGTCTCATTTGGCCATTAGGTATATCGTGTCATCATCATATTGACCTTGGAACTCAAAATACGAATTTGCATATTATGACGTCAGCATATTTATGGAAAAATTGATTGTATCTCTGTAAATATTAATTGAATCTCTTCCTAATGTTGATATCTTGTAGTTGAGGCGATTGTCTACATGATCACTGCACATTAGTTTTCATTTTGATGACGTCATCATAGTGAAAATTGCGATTAAAGCTAACTGGACAGATTTTCTTAATTTGCGTGTTAAGCCTATGGGAGGTGCCAATTTCGTTCAAATCATGGATCTACATGACATCAATCTTTGAGCCCTATCTAGCTCATTTGTGCTCTATGTTCTCCCAAATTTTGGTATGTTATAGCTGAGACTACGGGCTATAAAAGTTGTGCCTTTTGTTTTTTAATCAGATGGTGGGATCATGTCAAAATTTTCAATTGAAAGTTGAAATTGCAAATTTCTGTGGAACTTTGCGTAGTTAGTAATACGTGGATTACGTCACGATTTCTCTTTATCAGGTGGGCTGTATATAATACAGAACACCTTATGTTTTCGTTAGAATATTTTTCTTAATTCTCGCCACTTTTTTGTTAGCAGGATAACTTGAAAATGGCTCAATCAATTGCCTTGAAATTTGGCACACATATTTATTGGCATGAGGAAAGAGCACAATAAGGTTTTCAACCTTGACCTTGACTGATAACGTCATCTAGGCGCCATTTTGTGAAAATCAACATATGATCATATCTTCATAACGGAAAGTTTTTTCTCATTCATATTTATCATGATCAAGGTGAATATCAGTCCGGTCAATTTCAGGTCCAAAAACGCGCGCGTACGCCATTATTAGCAATGGCATTTTATAAAGAGTCGCGCGCACGCGCATGCGCGCGCGTTTTCGTTTGTCACGGCCGAACGCAAAATAATTCCTCCCGGGTATCTTTTGACACAGTATTCCTCATATTTTTCCGAACAATTTGATACCATGTTTATCTCCTTACGACCATTATTAAGGGAATGAGCGTCCGTTCAAGATAAATGTCCGTGTGCGTGAACTCTTGTAATACATAGCATATATGGGCAACAACACGCCTATATAAAACCCTTATGGCTCTTTGGGATGCACGGGAACCCTCGATTTGTGTTCATATTCGGATAGAGTATGAGTGGGAGATGTGATTTCATGTCTCATTTGGCCATTAGGTATATCGTGTCATCATCATATTGACCTTGGAACTCAAAATACGAATTTGCATATTATGACGTCAGCATATTTATGGAAAAATTGATTGTATCTCTGTAAATATTAATTGAATCTCTTCCTAATGTTGATATCTTGTAGTTGAGGCGATTGTCTACATGATCACTGCACATTAGTTTTCATTTTGATGACGTCATCATAGTGAAAATTGCGATTAAAGCTAACTGGACAGATTTTCTTAATTTGCGTGTTAAGCCTATGGGAGGTGCCAATTTCGTTCAAATCATGGATCTACATGACATCAATCTTTGAGCCCTATCTAGCTCATTTGTGCTCTATGTTCTCCCAAATTTTGGTATGTTATAGCTGAGACTACGGGCTATAAAAGTTGTGCCTTTTGTTTTTTAATCAGATGGTGGGATCATGTCAAAATTTTCAATTGAAAGTTGAAATTGCAAATTTCTGTGGAACTTTGCGTAGTTAGTAATACGTGGATTACGTCACGATTTCTCTTTATCAGGTGGGCTGTATATAATACAGAACACCTTATGTTTTCGTTAGAATATTTTTCTTAATTCTCGCCACTTTTTTGTTAGCAGGATAACTTGAAAATGGCTCAATCAATTGCCTTGAAATTTGGCACACATATTTATTGGCATGAGGAAAGAGCACAATAAGGTTTTCAACCTTGACCTTGACTGAAAACGTCATCTAGGCGCCATTTTGTGAAAATCAACATATGATCATATCTTCATAACGGAAAGTTTTTTCTCATTCATATTTATCATGATCAAGGTGAATATCAGTCCGGTCAATTTCAGGTCCAAAAACGCGCGCGTACGCCATTATTAGCAATGGCATTTTATAAAGAGTCGCGCGCACGCGTTTTCGTTTGTCACGGCCGAACGCAAAATAATTCCTCCCGGGTATCTTTTGACACAGTATTCCTCATATTTTTCCGAACAATTTGATACCATGTTTATCTCCTTACGACCATTATTAAGGGAATGAGCGTCCGTTCAAGATAAATGTCCGTGTGCGTGAACTCTTGTAATACATAGCATATATGGGCAACAACACGCCTATATAAAACCCTTATGGCTCTTTGGGATGCACGGGAACCCTCGATTTGTGTTCATATTCGGATAGAGTATGAGTGGGAGATGTGATTTCATGTCTCATTTGGCCATTAGGTATATCGTGTCATCATCATATTGACCTTGGAACTCAAAATACGAATTTGCATATTATGACGTCAGCATATTTATGGAAAAATTGATTGTATCTCTGTAAATATTAATTGAATCTCTTCCTAATGTTGATATCTTGTAGTTGAGGCGATTGTCTACATGATCACTGCACATTAGTTTTCATTTTGATGACGTCATCATAGTGAAAATTGCGATTAAAGCTAACTGGACAGATTTTCTTAATTTGCGTGTTAAGCCTATGGGAGGTGCCAATTTCGTTCAAATCATGGATCTACATGACATCAATCTTTGAGCCCTATCTAGCTCATTTGTGCTCTATGTTCTCCCAAATTTTGGTATGTTATAGCTGAGACTACGGGCTATAAAAGTTGTGCCTTTTGTTTTTTAATCAGATGGTGGGATCATGTCAAAATTTTCAATTGAAAGTTGAAATTGCAAATTTCTGTGGAACTTTGCGTAGTTAGTAATACGTGGATTACGTCACGATTTCTCTTTATCAGGTGGGCTGTATATAATACAGAACACCTTATGTTTTCGTTAGAATATTTTTCTTAATTCTCGCCACTTTTTTGTTAGCAGGATAACTTGAAAATGGCTCAATCAATTGCCTTGAAATTTGGCACACATATTTATTGGCATGAGGAAAGAGCACAATAAGGTTTTCAACCTTGACCTTGACTGATAACGTCATCTAGGCGCCATTTTGTGAAAATCAACATATGATCATATCTTCATAACGGAAAGTTTTTTCTCATTCATATTTATCATGATCAAGGTGAATATCAGTCCGGTCAATTTCAGGTCCAAAAACGCGCGCGTACGCCATTATTAGCAATGGCATTTTATAAAGAGTCGCGCGCACGCGCATGCGCGCGCGTTTTCGTTTGTCACGGCCGAACGCAAAATAATTCCTCCCGGGTATCTTTTGACACAGTATTCCTCATATTTTTCCGAACAATTTGATACCATGTTTATCTCCTTACGACCATTATTAAGGGAATGAGCGTCCGTTCAAGATAAATGTCCGTGTGCGTGAACTCTTGTAATACATAGCATATATGGGCAACAACACGCCTATATAAAACCCTTATGGCTCTTTGGGATGCACGGGAACCCTCGATTTGTGTTCATATTCGGATAGAGTATGAGTGGGAGATGTGATTTCATGTCTCATTTGGCCATTAGGTATATCGTGTCATCATCATATTGACCTTGGAACTCAAAATACGAATTTGCATATTATGACGTCAGCATATTTATGGAAAAATTGATTGTATCTCTGTAAATATTAATTGAATCTCTTCCTAATGTTGATATCTTGTAGTTGAGGCGATTGTCTACATGATCACTGCACATTAGTTTTCATTTTGATGACGTCATCATAGTGAAAATTGCGATTAAAGCTAACTGGACAGATTTTCTTAATTTGCGTGTTAAGCCTATGGGAGGTGCCAATTTCGTTCAAATCATGGATCTACATGACATCAATCTTTGAGCCCTATCTAGCTCATTTGTGCTCTATGTTCTCCCAAATTTTGGTATGTTATAGCTGAGACTACGGGCTATAAAAGTTGTGCCTTTTGTTTTTTAATCAGATGGTGGGATCATGTCAAAATTTTCAATTGAAAGTTGAAATTGCAAATTTCTGTGGAACTTTGCGTAGTTAGTAATACGTGGATTACGTCACGATTTCTCTTTATCAGGTGGGCTGTATATAATACAGAACACCTTATGTTTTCGTTAGAATATTTTTCTTAATTCTCGCCACTTTTTTGTTAGCAGGATAACTTGAAAATGGCTCAATCAATTGCCTTGAAATTTGGCACACATATTTATTGGCATGAGGAAAGAGCACAATAAGGTTTTCAACCTTGACCTTGACTGATAACGTCATCTAGGCGCCATTTTGTGAAAATCAACATATGATCATATCTTCATAACGGAAAGTTTTTTCTCATTCATATTTATCATGATCAAGGTGAATATCAGTCCGGTCAATTTCAGGTCCAAAAACGCGCGCGTACGCCATTATTAGCAATGGCATTTTATAAAGAGTCGCGCGCACGCGCATGCGCGCGCGTTTTCGTTTGTCACGGCCGAACGCAAAATAATTCCTCCCGGGTATCTTTTGACACAGTATTCCTCATATTTTTCCGAACAATTTGATACCATGTTTATCTCCTTACGACCATTATTAAGGGAATGAGCGTCCGTTCAAGATAAATGTCCGTGTGCGTGAACTCTTGTAATACATAGCATATATGGGCAACAACACGCCTATATAAAACCCTTATGGCTCTTTGGGATGCACGGGAACCCTCGATTTGTGTTCATATTCGGATAGAGTATGAGTGGGAGATGTGATTTCATGTCTCATTTGGCCATTAGGTATATCGTGTCATCATCATATTGACCTTGGAACTCAAAATACGAATTTGCATATTATGACGTCAGCATATTTATGGAAAAATTGATTGTATCTCTGTAAATATTAATTGAATCTCTTCCTAATGTTGATATCTTGTAGTTGAGGCGATTGTCTACATGATCACTGCACATTAGTTTTCATTTTGATGACGTCATCATAGTGAAAATTGCGATTAAAGCTAACTGGACAGATTTTCTTAATTTGCGTGTTAAGCCTATGGGAGGTGCCAATTTCGTTCAAATCATGGATCTACATGACATCAATCTTTGAGCCCTATCTAGCTCATTTGTGCTCTATGTTCTCCCAAATTTTGGTATGTTATAGCTGAGACTACGGGCTATAAAAGTTGTGCCTTTTGTTTTTTAATCAGATGGTGGGATCATGTCAAAATTTTCAATTGAAAGTTGAAATTGCAAATTTCTGTGGAACTTTGCGTAGTTAGTAATACGTGGATTACGTCACGATTTCTCTTTATCAGGTGGGCTGTATATAATACAGAACACCTTATGTTTTCGTTAGAATATTTTTCTTAATTCTCGCCACTTTTTTGTTAGCAGGATAACTTGAAAATGGCTCAATCAATTGCCTTGAAATTTGGCACACATATTTATTGGCATGAGGAAAGAGCACAATAAGGTTTTCAACCTTGACCTTGACTGATAACGTCATCTAGGCGCCATTTTGTGAAAATCAACATATGATCATATCTTCATAACGGAAAGTTTTTTCTCATTCATATTTATCATGATCAAGGTGAATATCAGTCCGGTCAATTTCAGGTCCAAAAACGCGCGCGTACGCCATTATTAGCAATGGCATTTTATAAAGAGTCGCGCGCACGCGCATGCGCGCGCGTTTTCGTTTGTCACGGCCGAACGCAAAATAATTCCTCCCGGGTATCTTTTGACACAGTATTCCTCATATTTTTCCGAACAATTTGATACCATGTTTATCTCCTTACGACCATTATTAAGGGAATGAGCGTCCGTTCAAGATAAATGTCCGTGTGCGTGAACTCTTGTAATACATAGCATATATGGGCAACAACACGCCTATATAAAACCCTTATGGCTCTTTGGGATGCACGGGAACCCTCGATTTGTGTTCATATTCGGATAGAGTATGAGTGGGAGATGTGATTTCATGTCTCATTTGGCCATTAGGTATATCGTGTCATCATCATATTGACCTTGGAACTCAAAATACGAATTTGCATATTATGACGTCAGCATATTTATGGAAAAATTGATTGTATCTCTGTAAATATTAATTGAATCTCTTCCTAATGTTGATATCTTGTAGTTGAGGCGATTGTCTACATGATCACTGCACATTAGTTTTCATTTTGATGACGTCATCATAGTGAAAATTGCGATTAAAGCTAACTGGACAGATTTTCTTAATTTGCGTGTTAAGCCTATGGGAGGTGCCAATTTCGTTCAAATCATGGATCTACATGACATCAATCTTTGAGCCCTATCTAGCTCATTTGTGCTCTATGTTCTCCCAAATTTTGGTATGTTATAGCTGAGACTACGGGCTATAAAAGTTGTGCCTTTTGTTTTTTAATCAGATGGTGGGATCATGTCAAAATTTTCAATTGAAAGTTGAAATTGCAAATTTCTGTGGAACTTTGCGTAGTTAGTAATACGTGGATTACGTCACGATTTCTCTTTATCAGGTGGGCTGTATATAATACAGAACACCTTATGTTTTCGTTAGAATATTTTTCTTAATTCTCGCCACTTTTTTGTTAGCAGGATAACTTGAAAATGGCTCAATCAATTGCCTTGAAATTTGGCACACATATTTATTGGCATGAGGAAAGAGCACAATAAGGTTTTCAACCTTGACCTTGACTGATAACGTCATCTAGGCGCCATTTTGTGAAAATCAACATATGATCATATCTTCATAACGGAAAGTTTTTTCTCATTCATATTTATCATGATCAAGGTGAATATCAGTCCGGTCAATTTCAGGTCCAAAAACGCGCGCGTACGCCATTATTAGCAATGGCATTTTATAAAGAGTCGCGCGCACGCGCATGCGCGCGCGTTTTCGTTTGTCACGGCCGAACGCAAAATAATTCCTCCCGGGTATCTTTTGACACAGTATTCCTCATATTTTTCCGAACAATTTGATACCATGTTTATCTCCTTACGACCATTATTAAGGGAATGAGCGTCCGTTCAAGATAAATGTCCGTGTGCGTGAACTCTTGTAATACATAGCATATATGGGCAACAACACGCCTATATAAAACCCTTATGGCTCTTTGGGATGCACGGGAACCCTCGATTTGTGTTCATATTCGGATAGAGTATGAGTGGGAGATGTGATTTCATGTCTCATTTGGCCATTAGGTATATCGTGTCATCATCATATTGACCTTGGAACTCAAAATACGAATTTGCATATTATGACGTCAGCATATTTATGGAAAAATTGATTGTATCTCTGTAAATATTAATTGAATCTCTTCCTAATGTTGATATCTTGTAGTTGAGGCGATTGTCTACATGATCACTGCACATTAGTTTTCATTTTGATGACGTCATCATAGTGAAAATTGCGATTAAAGCTAACTGGACAGATTTTCTTAATTTGCGTGTTAAGCCTATGGGAGGTGCCAATTTCGTTCAAATCATGGATCTACATGACATCAATCTTTGAGCCCTATCTAGCTCATTTGTGCTCTATGTTCTCCCAAATTTTGGTATGTTATAGCTGAGACTACGGGCTATAAAAGTTGTGCCTTTTGTTTTTTAATCAGATGGTGGGATCATGTCAAAATTTTCAATTGAAAGTTGAAATTGCAAATTTCTGTGGAACTTTGCGTAGTTAGTAATACGTGGATTACGTCACGATTTCTCTTTATCAGGTGGGCTGTATATAATACAGAACACCTTATGTTTTCGTTAGAATATTTTTCTTAATTCTCGCCACTTTTTTGTTAGCAGGATAACTTGAAAATGGCTCAATCAATTGCCTTGAAATTTGGCACACATATTTATTGGCATGAGGAAAGAGGACAATAAGGTTTTCAACCTTGACCTTGACTGATAACGTCATCTAGGCGCCATTTTGTGAAAATCAACATATGATCATATCTTCATAACGGAAAGTTTTTTCTCATTCATATTTATCATGATCAAGGTGAATATCAGTCCGGTCAATTTCAGGTCCAAAAACGCGCGCGTACGCCATTATTAGCAATGGCATTTTATAAAGAGTCGCGCGCACGCGCATGCGCGCGCGTTTTCGTTTGTCACGGCCGAACGCAAAATAATTCCTCCCGGGTATCTTTTGACACAGTATTCCTCATATTTTTCCGAACAATTTGATACCATGTTTATCTCCTTACGACCATTATTAAGGGAATGAGCGTCCGTTCAAGATAAATGTCCGTGTGCGTGAACTCTTGTAATACATAGCATATATGGGCAACAACACGCCTATATAAAACCCTTATGGCTCTTTGGGATGCACGGGAACCCTCGATTTGTGTTCATATTCGGATAGAGTATGAGTGGGAGATGTGATTTCATGTCTCATTTGGCCATTAGGTATATCGTGTCATCATCATATTGACCTTGGAACTCAAAATACGAATTTGCATATTATGACGTCAGCATATTTATGGAAAAATTGATTGTATCTCTGTAAATATTAATTGAATCTCTTCCTAATGTTGATATCTTGTAGTTGAGGCGATTGTCTACATGATCACTGCACATTAGTTTTCATTTTGATGACGTCATCATAGTGAAAATTGCGATTAAAGCTAACTGGACAGATTTTCTTAATTTGCGTGTTAAGCCTATGGGAGGTGCCAATTTCGTTCAAATCATGGATCTACATGACATCAATCTTTGAGCCCTATCTAGCTCATTTGTGCTCTATGTTCTCCCAAATTTTGGTATGTTATAGCTGAGACTACGGGCTATAAAAGTTGTGCCTTTTGTTTTTTAATCAGATGGTGGGATCATGTCAAAATTTTCAATTGAAAGTTGAAATTGCAAATTTCTGTGGAACTTTGCGTAGTTAGTAATACGTGGATTACGTCACGATTTCTCTTTATCAGGTGGGCTGTATATAATACAGAACACCTTATGTTTTCGTTAGAATATTTTTCTTAATTCTCGCCACTTTTTTGTTAGCAGGATAACTTGAAAATGGCTCAATCAATTGCCTTGAAATTTGGCACACATATTTATTGGCATGAGGAAAGAGCACAATAAGGTTTTCAACCTTGACCTTGACTGATAACGTCATCTAGGCGCCATTTTGTGAAAATCAACATATGATCATATCTTCATAACGGAAAGTTTTTTCTCATTCATATTTATCATGATCAAGGTGAATATCAGTCCGGTCAATTTCAGGTCCAAAAACGCGCGCGTACGCCATTATTAGCAATGGCATTTTATAAAGAGTCGCGCGCACGCGCATGCGCGCGCGTTTTCGTTTGTCACGGCCGAACGCAAAATAATTCCTCCCGGGTATCTTTTGACACAGTATTCCTCATATTTTTCCGAACAATTTGATACCATGTTTATCTCCTTACGACCATTATTAAGGGAATGAGCGTCCGTTCAAGATAAATGTCCGTGTGCGTGAACTCTTGTAATACATAGCATATATGGGCAACAACACGCCTATATAAAACCCTTATGGCTCTTTGGGATGCACGGGAACCCTCGATTTGTGTTCATATTCGGATAGAGTATGAGTGGGAGATGTGATTTCATGTCTCATTTGGCCATTAGGTATATCGTGTCATCATCATATTGACCTTGGAACTCAAAATACGAATTTGCATATTATGACGTCAGCATATTTATGGAAAAATTGATTGTATCTCTGTAAATATTAATTGAATCTCTTCCTAATGTTGATATCTTGTAGTTGAGGCGATTGTCTACATGATCACTGCACATTAGTTTTCATTTTGATGACGTCATCATAGTGAAAATTGCGATTAAAGCTAACTGGACAGATTTTCTTAATTTGCGTGTTAAGCCTATGGGAGGTGCCAATTTCGTTCAAATCATGGATCTACATGACATCAATCTTTGAGCCCTATCTAGCTCATTTGTGCTCTATGTTCTCCCAAATTTTGGTATGTTATAGCTGAGACTACGGGCTATAAAAGTTGTGCCTTTTGTTTTTTAATCAGATGGTGGGATCATGTCAAAATTTTCAATTGAAAGTTGAAATTGCAAATTTCTGTGGAACTTTGCGTAGTTAGTAATACGTGGATTACGTCACGATTTCTCTTTATCAGGTGGGCTGTATATAATACAGAACACCTTATGTTTTCGTTAGAATATTTTTCTTAATTCTCGCCACTTTTTTGTTAGCAGGATAACTTGAAAATGGCTCAATCAATTGCCTTGAAATTTGGCACACATATTTATTGGCATGAGGAAAGAGCACAATAAGGTTTTCAACCTTGACCTTGACTGAAAACGTCATCTAGGCGCCATTTTGTGAAAATCAACATATGATCATATCTTCATAACGGAAAGTTTTTTCTCATTCATATTTATCATGATCAAGGTGAATATCAGTCCGGTCAATTTCAGGTCCAAAAACGCGCGCGTACGCCATTATTAGCAATGGCATTTTATAAAGAGTCGCGCGCACGCGCATGCGCGCGCGTTTTCGTTTGTCACGGCCGAACGCAAAATAATTCCTCCCGGGTATCTTTTGACACAGTATTCCTCATATTTTTCCGAACAATTTGATACCATGTTTATCTCCTTACGACCATTATTAAGGGAATGAGCGTCCGTTCAAGATAAATGTCCGTGTGCGTGAACTCTTGTAATACATAGCATATATGGGCAACAACACGCCTATATAAAACCCTTATGGCTCTTTGGGATGCACGGGAACCCTCGATTTGTGTTCATATTCGGATAGAGTATGAGTGGGAGATGTGATTTCATGTCTCATTTGGCCATTAGGTATATCGTGTCATCATCATATTGACCTTGGAACTCAAAATACGAATTTGCATATTATGACGTCAGCATATTTATGGAAAAATTGATTGTATCTCTGTAAATATTAATTGAATCTCTTCCTAATGTTGATATCTTGTAGTTGAGGCGATTGTCTACATGATCACTGCACATTAGTTTTCATTTTGATGACGTCATCATAGTGAAAATTGCGATTAAAGCTAACTGGACAGATTTTCTTAATTTGCGTGTTAAGCCTATGGGAGGTGCCAATTTCGTTCAAATCATGGATCTACATGACATCAATCTTTGAGCCCTATCTAGCTTATTTGTGCTCTATGTTCTCCCAAATTTTGGTATGTTATAGCTGAGACTACGGGCTATAAAAGTTGTGCCTTTTGTTTTTTAATCAGATGGTGGGATCATGTCAAAATTTTCAATTGAAAGTTGAAATTGCAAATTTCTGTGGAACTTTGCGTAGTTAGTAATACGTGGATTACGTCACGATTTCTCTTTATCAGGTGGGCTGTATATAATACAGAACACCTTATGTTTTCGTTAGAATATTTTTCTTAATTCTCGCCACTTTTTTGTTAGCAGGATAACTTGAAAATGGCTCAATCAATTGCCTTGAAATTTGGCACACATATTTATTGGCATGAGGAAAGAGCACAATAAGGTTTTCAACCTTGACCTTGACTGATAACGTCATCTAGGCGCCATTTTGTGAAAATCAACATATGATCATATCTTCATAACGGAAAGTTTTTTCTCATTCATATTTATCATGATCAAGGTGAATATCAGTCCGGTCAATTTCAGGTCCAAAAACGCGCGCGTACGCCATTATTAGCAATGGCATTTTATAAAGAGTCGCGCGCACGCGCATGCGCGCGCGTTTTCGTTTGTCACGGCCGAACGCAAAATAATTCCTCCCGGGTATCTTTTGACACAGTATTCCTCATATTTTTCCGAACAATTTGATACCATGTTTATCTCCTTACGACCATTATTAAGGGAATGAGCGTCCGTTCAAGATAAATGTCCGTGTGCGTGAACTCTTGTAATACATAGCATATATGGGCAACAACACGCCTATATAAAACCCTTATGGCTCTTTGGGATGCACGGGAACCCTCGATTTGTGTTCATATTCGGATAGAGTATGAGTGGGAGATGTGATTTCATGTCTCATTTGGCCATTAGGTATATCGTGTCATCATCATATTGACCTTGGAACTCAAAATACGAATTTGCATATTATGACGTCAGCATATTTATGGAAAAATTGATTGTATCTCTGTAAATATTAATTGAATCTCTTCCTAATGTTGATATCTTGTAGTTGAGGCGATTGTCTACATGATCACTGCACATTAGTTTTCATTTTGATGACGTCATCATAGTGAAAATTGCGATTAAAGCTAACTGGACAGATTTTCTTAATTTGCGTGTTAAGCCTATGGGAGGTGCCAATTTCGTTCAAATCATGGATCTACATGACATCAATCTTTGAGCCCTATCTAGCTCATTTGTGCTCTATGTTCTCCCAAATTTTGGTATGTTATAGCTGAGACTACGGGCTATAAAAGTTGTGCCTTTTGTTTTTTAATCAGATGGTGGGATCATGTCAAAATTTTCAATTGAAAGTTGAAATTGCAAATTTCTGTGGAACTTTGCGTAGTTAGTAATACGTGGATTACGTCACGATTTCTCTTTATCAGGTGGGCTGTATATAATACAGAACACCTTATGTTTTCGTTAGAATATTTTTCTTAATTCTCGCCACTTTTTTGTTAGCAGGATAACTTGAAAATGGCTCAATCAATTGCCTTGAAATTTGGCACACATATTTATTGGCATGAGGAAAGAGCACAATAAGGTTTTCAACCTTGACCTTGACTGATAACGTCATCTAGGCGCCATTTTGTGAAAATCAACATATGATCATATCTTCATAACGGAAAGTTTTTTCTCATTCATATTTATCATGATCAAGGTGAATATCAGTCCGGTCAATTTCAGGTCCAAAAACGCGCGCGTACGCCATTATTAGCAATGGCATTTTATAAAGAGTCGCGCGCACGCGCATGCGCGCGCGTTTTCGTTTGTCACGGCCGAACGCAAAATAATTCCTCCCGGGTATCTTTTGACACAGTATTCCTCATATTTTTCCGAACAATTTGATACCATGTTTATCTCCTTACGACCATTATTAAGGGAATGAGCGTCCGTTCAAGATAAATGTCCGTGTGCGTGAACTCTTGTAATACATAGCATATATGGGCAACAACACGCCTATATAAAACCCTTATGGCTCTTTGGGATGCACGGGAACCCTCGATTTGTGTTCATATTCGGATAGAGTATGAGTGGGAGATGTGATTTCATGTCTCATTTGGCCATTAGGTATATCGTGTCATCATCATATTGACCTTGGAACTCAAAATACGAATTTGCATATTATGACGTCAGCATATTTATGGAAAAATTGATTGTATCTCTGTAAATATTAATTGAATCTCTTCCTAATGTTGATATCTTGTAGTTGAGGCGATTGTCTACATGATCACTGCACATTAGTTTTCATTTTGATGACGTCATCATAGTGAAAATTGCGATTAAAGCTAACTGGACAGATTTTCTTAATTTGCGTGTTAAGCCTATGGGAGGTGCCAATTTCGTTCAAATCATGGATCTACATGACATCAATCTTTGAGCCCTATCTAGCTCATTTGTGCTCTATGTTCTCCCAAATTTTGGTATGTTATAGCTGAGACTACGGGCTATAAAAGTTGTGCCTTTTGTTTTTTAATCAGATGGTGGGATCATGTCAAAATTTTCAATTGAAAGTTGAAATTGCAAATTTCTGTGGAACTTTGCGTAGTTAGTAATACGTGGATTACGTCACGATTTCTCTTTATCAGGTGGGCTGTATATAATACAGAACACCTTATGTTTTCGTTAGAATATTTTTCTTAATTCTCGCCACTTTTTTGTTAGCAGGATAACTTGAAAATGGCTCAATCAATTGCCTTGAAATTTGGCACACATATTTATTGGCATGAGGAAAGAGCACAATAAGGTTTTCAACCTTGACCTTGACTGATAACGTCATCTAGGCGCCATTTTGTGAAAATCAACATATGATCATATCTTCATAACGGAAAGTTTTTTCTCATTCATATTTATCATGATCAAGGTGAATATCAGTCCGGTCAATTTCAGGTCCAAAAACGCGCGCGTACGCCATTATTAGCAATGGCATTTTATAAAGAGTCGCGCGCACGCGCATGCGCGCGCGTTTTCGTTTGTCACGGCCGAACGCAAAATAATTCCTCCCGGGTATCTTTTGACACAGTATTCCTCATATTTTTCCGAACAATTTGATACCATGTTTATCTCCTTACGACCATTATTAAGGGAATGAGCGTCCGTTCAAGATAAATGTCCGTGTGCGTGAACTCTTGTAATACATAGCATATATGGGCAACAACACGCCTATATAAAACCCTTATGGCTCTTTGGGATGCACGGGAACCCTCGATTTGTGTTCATATTCGGATAGAGTATGAGTGGGAGATGTGATTTCATGTCTCATTTGGCCATTAGGTATATCGTGTCATCATCATATTGACCTTGGAACTCAAAATACGAATTTGCATATTATGACGTCAGCATATTTATGGAAAAATTGATTGTATCTCTGTAAATATTAATTGAATCTCTTCCTAATGTTGATATCTTGTAGTTGAGGCGATTGTCTACATGATCACTGCACATTAGTTTTCATTTTGATGACGTCATCATAGTGAAAATTGCGATTAAAGCTAACTGGACAGATTTTCTTAATTTGCGTGTTAAGCCTATGGGAGGTGCCAATTTCGTTCAAATCATGGATCTACATGACATCAATCTTTGAGCCCTATCTAGCTCATTTGTGCTCTATGTTCTCCCAAATTTTGGTATGTTATAGCTGAGACTACGGGCTATAAAAGTTGTGCCTTTTGTTTTTTAATCAGATGGTGGGATCATGTCAAAATTTTCAATTGAAAGTTGAAATTGCAAATTTCTGTGGAACTTTGCGTAGTTAGTAATACGTGGATTACGTCACGATTTCTCTTTATCAGGTGGGCTGTATATAATACAGAACACCTTATGTTTTCGTTAGAATATTTTTCTTAATTCTCGCCACTTTTTTGTTAGCAGGATAACTTGAAAATGGCTCAATCAATTGCCTTGAAATTTGGCACACATATTTATTGGCATGAGGAAAGAGCACAATAAGGTTTTCAACCTTGACCTTGACTGATAACGTCATCTAGGCGCCATTTTGTGAAAATCAACATATGATCATATCTTCATAACGGAAAGTTTTTTCTCATTCATATTTATCATGATCAAGGTGAATATCAGTCCGGTCAATTTCAGGTCCAAAAACGCGCGCGTACGCCATTATTAGCAATGGCATTTTATAAAGAGTCGCGCGCACGCGCATGCGCGCGCGTTTTCGTTTGTCACGGCCGAACGCAAAATAATTCCTCCCGGGTATCTTTTGACACAGTATTCCTCATATTTTTCCGAACAATTTGATACCATGTTTATCTCCTTACGACCATTATTAAGGGAATGAGCGTCCGTTCAAGATAAATGTCCGTGTGCGTGAACTCTTGTAATACATAGCATATATGGGCAACAACACGCCTATATAAAACCCTTATGGCTCTTTGGGATGCACGGGAACCCTCGATTTGTGTTCATATTCGGATAGAGTATGAGTGGGAGATGTGATTTCATGTCTCATTTGGCCATTAGGTATATCGTGTCATCATCATATTGACCTTGGAACTCAAAATACGAATTTGCATATTATGACGTCAGCATATTTATGGAAAAATTGATTGTATCTCTGTAAATATTAATTGAATCTCTTCCTAATGTTGATATCTTGTAGTTGAGGCGATTGTCTACATGATCACTGCACATTAGTTTTCATTTTGATGACGTCATCATAGTGAAAATTGCGATTAAAGCTAACTGGACAGATTTTCTTAATTTGCGTGTTAAGCCTATGGGAGGTGCCAATTTCGTTCAAATCATGGATCTACATGACATCAATCTTTGAGCCCTATCTAGCTCATTTGTGCTCTATGTTCTCCCAAATTTTGGTATGTTATAGCTGAGACTACGGGCTATAAAAGTTGTGCCTTTTGTTTTTTAATCAGATGGTGGGATCATGTCAAAATTTTCAATTGAAAGTTGAAATTGCAAATTTCTGTGGAACTTTGCGTAGTTAGTAATACGTGGATTACGTCACGATTTCTCTTTATCAGGTGGGCTGTATATAATACAGAACACCTTATGTTTTCGTTAGAATATTTTTCTTAATTCTCGCCACTTTTTTGTTAGCAGGATAACTTGAAAATGGCTCAATCAATTGCCTTGAAATTTGGCACACATATTTATTGGCATGAGGAAAGAGGACAATAAGGTTTTCAACCTTGACCTTGACTGATAACGTCATCTAGGCGCCATTTTGTGAAAATCAACATATGATCATATCTTCATAACGGAAAGTTTTTTCTCATTCATATTTATCATGATCAAGGTGAATATCAGTCCGGTCAATTTCAGGTCCAAAAACGCGCGCGTACGCCATTATTAGCAATGGCATTTTATAAAGAGTCGCGCGCACGCGCATGCGCGCGCGTTTTCGTTTGTCACGGCCGAACGCAAAATAATTCCTCCCGGGTATCTTTTGACACAGTATTCCTCATATTTTTCCGAACAATTTGATACCATGTTTATCTCCTTACGACCATTATTAAGGGAATGAGCGTCCGTTCAAGATAAATGTCCGTGTGCGTGAACTCTTGTAATACATAGCATATATGGGCAACAACACGCCTATATAAAACCCTTATGGCTCTTTGGGATGCACGGGAACCCTCGATTTGTGTTCATATTCGGATAGAGTATGAGTGGGAGATGTGATTTCATGTCTCATTTGGCCATTAGGTATATCGTGTCATCATCATATTGACCTTGGAACTCAAAATACGAATTTGCATATTATGACGTCAGCATATTTATGGAAAAATTGATTGTATCTCTGTAAATATTAATTGAATCTCTTCCTAATGTTGATATCTTGTAGTTGAGGCGATTGTCTACATGATCACTGCACATTAGTTTTCATTTTGATGACGTCATCATAGTGAAAATTGCGATTAAAGCTAACTGGACAGATTTTCTTAATTTGCGTGTTAAGCCTATGGGAGGTGCCAATTTCGTTCAAATCATGGATCTACATGACATCAATCTTTGAGCCCTATCTAGCTCATTTGTGCTCTATGTTCTCCCAAATTTTGGTATGTTATAGCTGAGACTACGGGCTATAAAAGTTGTGCCTTTTGTTTTTTAATCAGATGGTGGGATCATGTCAAAATTTTCAATTGAAAGTTGAAATTGCAAATTTCTGTGGAACTTTGCGTAGTTAGTAATACGTGGATTACGTCACGATTTCTCTTTATCAGGTGGGCTGTATATAATACAGAACACCTTATGTTTTCGTTAGAATATTTTTCTTAATTCTCGCCACTTTTTTGTTAGCAGGATAACTTGAAAATGGCTCAATCAATTGCCTTGAAATTTGGCACACATATTTATTGGCATGAGGAAAGAGCACAATAAGGTTTTCAACCTTGACCTTGACTGATAACGTCATCTAGGCGCCATTTTGTGAAAATCAACATATGATCATATCTTCATAACGGAAAGTTTTTTCTCATTCATATTTATCATGATCAAGGTGAATATCAGTCCGGTCAATTTCAGGTCCAAAAACGCGCGCGTACGCCATTATTAGCAATGGCATTTTATAAAGAGTCGCGCGCACGCGCATGCGCGCGCGTTTTCGTTTGTCACGGCCGAACGCAAAATAATTCCTCCCGGGTATCTTTTGACACAGTATTCCTCATATTTTTCCGAACAATTTGATACCATGTTTATCTCCTTACGACCATTATTAAGGGAATGAGCGTCCGTTCAAGATAAATGTCCGTGTGCGTGAACTCTTGTAATACATAGCATATATGGGCAACAACACGCCTATATAAAACCCTTATGGCTCTTTGGGATGCACGGGAACCCTCGATTTGTGTTCATATTCGGATAGAGTATGAGTGGGAGATGTGATTTCATGTCTCATTTGGCCATTAGGTATATCGTGTCATCATCATATTGACCTTGGAACTCAAAATACGAATTTGCATATTATGACGTCAGCATATTTATGGAAAAATTGATTGTATCTCTGTAAATATTAATTGAATCTCTTCCTAATGTTGATATCTTGTAGTTGAGGCGATTGTCTACATGATCACTGCACATTAGTTTTCATTTTGATGACGTCATCATAGTGAAAATTGCGATTAAAGCTAACTGGACAGATTTTCTTAATTTGCGTGTTAAGCCTATGGGAGGTGCCAATTTCGTTCAAATCATGGATCTACATGACATCAATCTTTGAGCCCTATCTAGCTCATTTGTGCTCTATGTTCTCCCAAATTTTGGTATGTTATAGCTGAGACTACGGGCTATAAAAGTTGTGCCTTTTGTTTTTTAATCAGATGGTGGGATCATGTCAAAATTTTCAATTGAAAGTTGAAATTGCAAATTTCTGTGGAACTTTGCGTAGTTAGTAATACGTGGATTACGTCACGATTTCTCTTTATCAGGTGGGCTGTATATAATACAGAACACCTTATGTTTTCGTTAGAATATTTTTCTTAATTCTCGCCACTTTTTTGTTAGCAGGATAACTTGAAAATGGCTCAATCAATTGCCTTGAAATTTGGCACACATATTTATTGGCATGAGGAAAGAGCACAATAAGGTTTTCAACCTTGACCTTGACTGATAACGTCATCTAGGCGCCATTTTGTGAAAATCAACATATGATCATATCTTCATAACGGAAAGTTTTTTCTCATTCATATTTATCATGATCAAGGTGAATATCAGTCCGGTCAATTTCAGGTCCAAAAACGCGCGCGTACGCCATTATTAGCAATGGCATTTTATAAAGAGTCGCGCGCACGCGCATGCGCGCGCGTTTTCGTTTGTCACGGCCGAACGCAAAATAATTCCTCCCGGGTATCTTTTGACACAGTATTCCTCATATTTTTCCGAACAATTTGATACCATGTTTATCTCCTTACGACCATTATTAAGGGAATGAGCGTCCGTTCAAGATAAATGTCCGTGTGCGTGAACTCTTGTAATACATAGCATATATGGGCAACAACACGCCTATATAAAACCCTTATGGCTCTTTGGGATGCACGGGAACCCTCGATTTGTGTTCATATTCGGATAGAGTATGAGTGGGAGATGTGATTTCATGTCTCATTTGGCCATTAGGTATATCGTGTCATCATCATATTGACCTTGGAACTCAAAATACGAATTTGCATATTATGACGTCAGCATATTTATGGAAAAATTGATTGTATCTCTGTAAATATTAATTGAATCTCTTCCTAATGTTGATATCTTGTAGTTGAGGCGATTGTCTACATGATCACTGCACATTAGTTTTCATTTTGATGACGTCATCATAGTGAAAATTGCGATTAAAGCTAACTGGACAGATTTTCTTAATTTGCGTGTTAAGCCTATGGGAGGTGCCAATTTCGTTCAAATCATGGATCTACATGACATCAATCTTTGAGCCCTATCTAGCTCATTTGTGCTCTATGTTCTCCCAAATTTTGGTATGTTATAGCTGAGACTACGGGCTATAAAAGTTGTGTCTTTTGTTTTTTAATCAGATGGTGGGATCATGTCAAAATTTTCAATTGAAAGTTGAAATTGCAAATTTCTGTGGAACTTTGCGTAGTTAGTAATACGTGGATTACGTCACGATTTCTCTTTATCAGGTGGGCTGTATATAATACAGAACACCTTATGTTTTCGTTAGAATATTTTTCTTAATTCTCGCCACTTTTTTGTTAGCAGGATAACTTGAAAATGGCTCAATCAATTGCCTTGAAATTTGGCACACATATTTATTGGCATGAGGAAAGAGGACAATAAGGTTTTCAACCTTGACCTTGACTGATAACGTCATCTAGGCGCCATTTTGTGAAAATCAACATATGATCATATCTTCATAACGGAAAGTTTTTTCTCATTCATATTTATCATGATCAAGGTGAATATCAGTCCGGTCAATTTCAGGTCCAAAAACGCGCGCGTACGCCATTATTAGCAATGGCATTTTATAAAGAGTCGCGCGCACGCGCATGCGCGCGCGTTTTCGTTTGTCACGGCCGAACGCAAAATAATTCCTCCCGGGTATCTTTTGACACAGTATTCCTCATATTTTTCCGAACAATTTGATACCATGTTTATCTCCTTACGACCATTATTAAGGGAATGAGCGTCCGTTCAAGATAAATGTCCGTGTGCGTGAACTCTTGTAATACATAGCATATATGGGCAACAACACGCCTATATAAAACCCTTATGGCTCTTTGGGATGCACGGGAACCCTCGATTTGTGTTCATATTCGGATAGAGTATGAGTGGGAGATGTGATTTCATGTCTCATTTGGCCATTAGGTATATCGTGTCATCATCATATTGACCTTGGAACTCAAAATACGAATTTGCATATTATGACGTCAGCATATTTATGGAAAAATTGATTGTATCTCTGTAAATATTAATTGAATCTCTTCCTAATGTTGATATCTTGTAGTTGAGGCGATTGTCTACATGATCACTGCACATTAGTTTTCATTTTGATGACGTCATCATAGTGAAAATTGCGATTAAAGCTAACTGGACAGATTTTCTTAATTTGCGTGTTAAGCCTATGGGAGGTGCCAATTTCGTTCAAATCATGGATCTACATGACATCAATCTTTGAGCCCTATCTAGCTCATTTGTGCTCTATGTTCTCCCAAATTTTGGTATGTTATAGCTGAGACTACGGGCTATAAAAGTTGTGCCTTTTGTTTTTTAATCAGATGGTGGGATCATGTCAAAATTTTCAATTGAAAGTTGAAATTGCAAATTTCTGTGGAACTTTGCGTAGTTAGTAATACGTGGATTACGTCACGATTTCTCTTTATCAGGTGGGCTGTATATAATACAGAACACCTTATGTTTTCGTTAGAATATTTTTCTTAATTCTCGCCACTTTTTTGTTAGCAGGATAACTTGAAAATGGCTCAATCAATTGCCTTGAAATTTGGCACACATATTTATTGGCATGAGAATAGAGCACAATAAGGTTTTCAACCTTGACCTTGACTGATAACGTCATCTAGGCGCCATTTTGTGAAAATCAACATATGATCATATCTTCATAACGGAAAGTTTTTTCTCATTCATATTTATCATGATCAAGGTGAATATCAGTCCGGTCAATTTCAGGTCCAAAAACGCGCGCGTACGCCATTATTAGCAATGGCATTTTATAAAGAGTCGCGCGCACGCGCATGCGCGCGCGTTTTCGTTTGTCACGGCCGAACGCAAAATAATTCCTCCCGGGTATCTTTTGACACAGTATTCCTCATATTTTTCCGAACAATTTGATACCATGTTTATCTCCTTACGACCATTATTAAGGGAATGAGCGTCCGTTCAAGATAAATGTCCGTGTGCGTGAACTCTTGTAATACATAGCATATATGGGCAACAACACGCCTATATAAAACCCTTATGGCTCTTTGGGATGCACGGGAACCCTCGATTTGTGTTCATATTCGGATAGAGTATGAGTGGGAGATGTGATTTCATGTCTCATTTGGCCATTAGGTATATCGTGTCATCATCATATTGACCTTGGAACTCAAAATACGAATTTGCATATTATGACGTCAGCATATTTATGGAAAAATTGATTGTATCTCTGTAAATATTAATTGAATCTCTTCCTAATGTTGATATCTTGTAGTTGAGGCGATTGTCTACATGATCACTGCACATTAGTTTTCATTTTGATGACGTCATCATAGTGAAAATTGCGATTAAAGCTAACTGGACAGATTTTCTTAATTTGCGTGTTAAGCCTATGGGAGGTGCCAATTTCGTTCAAATCATGGATCTACATGACATCAATCTTTGAGCCCTATCTAGCTCATTTGTGCTCTATGTTCTCCCAAATTTTGGTATGTTATAGCTGAGACTACGGGCTATAAAAGTTGTGCCTTTTGTTTTTTAATCAGATGGTGGGATCATGTCAAAATTTTCAATTGAAAGTTGAAATTGCAAATTTCTGTGGAACTTTGCGTAGTTAGTAATACGTGGATTACGTCACGATTTCTCTTTATCAGGTGGGCTGTATATAATACAGAACACCTTATGTTTTCGTTAGAATATTTTTCTTAATTCTCGCCACTTTTTTGTTAGCAGGATAACTTGAAAATGGCTCAATCAATTGCCTTGAAATTTGGCACACATATTTATTGGCATGAGGAAAGAGCACAATAAGGTTTTCAACCTTGACCTTGACTGATAACGTCATCTAGGCGCCATTTTGTGAAAATCAACATATGATCATATCTTCATAACGGAAAGTTTTTTCTCATTCATATTTATCATGATCAAGGTGAATATCAGTCCGGTCAATTTCAGGTCCAAAAACGCGCGCGTACGCCATTATTAGCAATGGCATTTTATAAAGAGTCGCGCGCACGCGCATGCGCGCGCGTTTTCGTTTGTCACGGCCGAACGCAAAATAATTCCTCCCGGGTATCTTTTGACACAGTATTCCTCATATTTTTCCGAACAATTTGATACCATGTTTATCTCCTTACGACCATTATTAAGGGAATGAGCGTCCGTTCAAGATAAATGTCCGTGTGCGTGAACTCTTGTAATACATAGCATATATGGGCAACAACACGCCTATATAAAACCCTTATGGCTCTTTGGGATGCACGGGAACCCTCGATTTGTGTTCATATTCGGATAGAGTATGAGTGGGAGATGTGATTTCATGTCTCATTTGGCCATTAGGTATATCGTGTCATCATCATATTGACCTTGGAACTCAAAATACGAATTTGCATATTATGACGTCAGCATATTTATGGAAAAATTGATTGTATCTCTGTAAATATTAATTGAATCTCTTCCTAATGTTGATATCTTGTAGTTGAGGCGATTGTCTACATGATCACTGCACATTAGTTTTCATTTTGATGACGTCATCATAGTGAAAATTGCGATTAAAGCTAACTGGACAGATTTTCTTAATTTGCGTGTTAAGCCTATGGGAGGTGCCAATTTCGTTCAAATCATGGATCTACATGACATCAATCTTTGAGCCCTATCTAGCTCATTTGTGCTCTATGTTCTCCCAAATTTTGGTATGTTATAGCTGAGACTACGGGCTATAAAAGTTGTGCCTTTTGTTTTTTAATCAGATGGTGGGATCATGTCAAAATTTTCAATTGAAAGTTGAAATTGCAAATTTCTGTGGAACTTTGCGTAGTTAGTAATACGTGGATTACGTCACGATTTCTCTTTATCAGGTGGGCTGTATATAATACAGAACACCTTATGTTTTCGTTAGAATATTTTTCTTAATTCTCGCCACTTTTTTGTTAGCAGGATAACTTGAAAATGGCTCAATCAATTGCCTTGAAATTTGGCACACATATTTATTGGCATGAGGAAAGAGCACAATAAGGTTTTCAACCTTGACCTTGACTGATAACGTCATCTAGGCGCCATTTTGTGAAAATCAACATATGATCATATCTTCATAACGGAAAGTTTTTTCTCATTCATATTTATCATGATCAAGGTGAATATCAGTCCGGTCAATTTCAGGTCCAAAAACGCGCGCGTACGCCATTATTAGCAATGGCATTTTATAAAGAGTCGCGCGCACGCGCATGCGCGCGCGTTTTCGTTTGTCACGGCCGAATGCAAAATAATTCCTCCCGGGTATCTTTTGACACAGTATTCCTCATATTTTTCCGAACAATTTGATACCATGTTTATCTCCTTACGACCATTATTAAGGGAATGAGCGTCCGTTCAAGATAAATGTCCGTGTGCGTGAACTCTTGTAATACATAGCATATATGGGCAACAACACGCCTATATAAAACCCTTATGGCTCTTTGGGATGCACGGGAACCCTCGATTTGTGTTCATATTCGGATAGAGTATGAGTGGGAGATGTGATTTCATGTCTCATTTGGCCATTAGGTATATCGTGTCATCATCATATTGACCTTGGAACTCAAAATACGAATTTGCATATTATGACGTCAGCATATTTATGGAAAAATTGATTGTATCTCTGTAAATATTAATTGAATCTCTTCCTAATGTTGATATCTTGTAGTTGAGGCGATTGTCTACATGATCACTGCACATTAGTTTTCATTTTGATGACGTCATCATAGTGAAAATTGCGATTAAAGCTAACTGGACAGATTTTCTTAATTTGCGTGTTAAGCCTATGGGAGGTGCCAATTTCGTTCAAATCATGGATCTACATGACATCAATCTTTGAGCCCTATCTAGCTCATTTGTGCTCTATGTTCTCCCAAATTTTGGTATGTTATAGCTGAGACTACGGGCTATAAAAGTTGTGTCTTTTGTTTTTTAATCAGATGGTGGGATCATGTCAAAATTTTCAATTGAAAGTTGAAATTGCAAATTTCTGTGGAACTTTGCGTAGTTAGTAATACGTGGATTACGTCACGATTTCTCTTTATCAGGTGGGCTGTATATAATACAGAACACCTTATGTTTTCGTTAGAATATTTTTCTTAATTCTCGCCACTTTTTTGTTAGCAGGATAACTTGAAAATGGCTCAATCAATTGCCTTGAAATTTGGCACACATATTTATTGGCATGAGGAAAGAGCACAATAAGGTTTTCAACCTTGACCTTGACTGATAACGTCATCTAGGCGCCATTTTGTGAAAATCAACATATGATCATATCTTCATAACGGAAAGTTTTTTCTCATTCATATTTATCATGATCAAGGTGAATATCAGTCCGGTCAATTTCAGGTCCAAAAACGCGCGCGTACGCCATTATTAGCAATGGCATTTTATAAAGAGTCGCGCGCACGCGCATGCGCGCGCGTTTTCGTTTGTCACGGCCGAACGCAAAATAATTCCTCCCGGGTATCTTTTGACACAGTATTCCTCATATTTTTCCGAACAATTTGATACCATGTTTATCTCCTTACGACCATTATTAAGGGAATGAGCGTCCGTTCAAGATAAATGTCCGTGTGCGTGAACTCTTGTAATACATAGCATATATGGGCAACAACACGCCTATATAAAACCCTTATGGCTCTTTGGGATGCACGGGAACCCTCGATTTGTGTTCATATTCGGATAGAGTATGAGTGGGAGATGTGATTTCATGTCTCATTTGGCCATTAGGTATATCGTGTCATCATCATATTGACCTTGGAACTCAAAATACGAATTTGCATATTATGACGTCAGCATATTTATGGAAAAATTGATTGTATCTCTGTAAATATTAATTGAATCTCTTCCTAATGTTGATATCTTGTAGTTGAGGCGATTGTCTACATGATCACTGCACATTAGTTTTCATTTTGATGACGTCATCATAGTGAAAATTGCGATTAAAGCTAACTGGACAGATTTTCTTAATCAGGTGGGCTGTATTTAATACAGACCACCTTATAATTTTGTTAAAATTGCCTTTATTATTTATTTATTATTATTTATTTATTTTTCTTATTTCGACCCACTTTTTTGTTAGCAAGATAACTTTGAAATGGTTCAATCAAATAACTTGAAATTTGGCACAAATATGTGTAGGCATATATAGATATCAAAATAACGTTTTCAACCTTGACCTTGACTGATTACGTCATCTAGGCGCCATTTTGTGAATTTTAACTTATGATCATATCTTCATAATGGAAAGTAATTTCTTATTCATATTTTGCAAGATCAAGGTCAATATTAGTCCGGTCAATTTCAGGTCAAGAAACGCGCGCGTGCGCGTACGTCCGCGCGTCAATGCGCGCGCAAAATTTTTTAATGCTCAAAATCCTCTCTAATTTATTTTGCATACGTTTCAGGTCATTTTAAGCATTTTATAAAAAATCGCGCGTACGAGCATGCGCGCGCGTTTTCGCGCGTAACACCATTAAAAAACATAGAATCGCCATTTTTTTTTCTTTCATGATATTTCTCATATTTTTTCAAGGAATTTGATTCCATGTTTATCTCTTTATGACCATTATTAACAAGATGAGCGTAAATTCAAGATAAATGTCAGTGCGCGCGAGGTCTTTTAATACATAGCATATATGGGCAAAAACATGCCTATACAAAATGCGTTATAGCTCTTTGGAAGAAACCGGGATCCTCAATTTTTTTCATATTAAGATAGAATATGAGTTGGAGATATGATTCCATGTCTCATTTTGCCATTAAGTGTATCGTGACATAATCATAATGGCCTTGGAACTCCAAATACGAATTTGCATATTTTGAAGTCAGCATATTTATGTAAAATTAATTGTATCTCTGTATATATTGATCAATTTTCTTCAAAATTTCGATATGTTGTAGCTAAGATAATTTTCTACAAGTTCAATAATAACCCTTTTTCATTTTGATGACGTCATCAGAGTGGAAATTTCGAATAAAGGCATCATGTCAGAAATTTCATAATTTGCGTGTTATGACTATAGAAGGTGAATTTCGTTCACGTAATGAATCCACATGATAGTGTTTATTAAGAATTTTAAAGCAGTATCTCGTTTGATTTTGCTCTATTTTGTTTTTAAATTTTAGTTGACCAGCCCACCTATACTTGTTCCAAACAAGTATTATATGTCTAGTTTATTTTTCTTATTTCGACCCACTTTTTTGTTAGCAAGATAACTTGAAAATGGTTGAATGAAATACCTTGAAATTTGGCACACATATGTATAGGCATATGGAGAAAACACAGTAAGGTTTTCAACCTTGACCTTGACTGATGACGTCATCTAGGCGCCATTTTGTGAAATTTTCTGAAAATAAACTCATGATCATATCTTCATAACCAAAAGGTATTTCTCATTCATATTTATTATGATCAAGGTCAATATCAATCCAGTCAATTTCAGGTCAAAAAACGCGCGCGTGCGCGTACGTCCGCGCGTCAATGCGCGCGCAAAATTTTTAAATGCTCAAAATCGTCTTAAATTTATTTTGCATACGTTTCAGGTCATTTTAAGCATTTTATAAAAAATCGCGCGTACGAGCATGCGCGCGCGTTTTCGCGCGTAACACCATTACAAAACATAGAATCGCCATTTTTTTTCTTTCATGATATTTCTCATATTTTTTTCAAGGAATTTGATACCATGTTTATCTCTTTATGACCATTATTAACAAGATGAGCGTAAATTCAAGATAAATGTCAGTGCGCGCGAGGTCTTTTAATACATAGCATATATGGGCAAAAACATGCCTATACAAAATCCGTTATAGCTCTTTGGAATGCACCGGGATCCTCAATTTGTTTTCATATTTAGATAGAGTATGAGTCGGAAATATGATTCCATGTCTCATTTGGCCATTAAGTGTATCGTGACATCATCACAATGGCCTTGGAACTCAAAATACGAATTTGCATATTATGACGTCAGCATATTCATGTAAAATTGATTGTATCTCTGTAAATATCGATCAATTTTCTTCAAAATTTCGATATGTTGTAGCTAAGACAATTCTCTACAAGCGCAGTAATAACCATTTTTCATTTTGATGACGTCATCATAGTGAACATTTTGATTAAAGGCCTCATGTCAAAAACTTCATAATTTGCGTGTTATGCCTATAGAAGGTGAATTTAGTTCACGTTATGAATCTACATGATATTGTCTTTTAAGAATTTGTAAGCAGTATGTCGCTTATTTTTGCTCTATTTTGTCTCAAATGTTAGTTGACCAGCCCACCTATACTTGTTCCAAACAAGTATTATATGTCTAGTTATTTATTTATTTTTCTTAATTCTCGCCACTTTTTTGTTAGCAAGATAACTTGAAAATGGTTGAATGAAATACCTTGAAATTTGGCACACATATGTATAGGCATATGGAGAATACACAGTAAGGTTTTCAACCTTGACCTTGACTGATGACGTCATCTAGGCGCCATTTTGTGAAATTTTCTGAAAATAAACTCATGATCATATCTTCCTAACCGAAAGGTATTTCTCATTCATATTTATTATGATCAAGGTCAATATCAGTCCAGTCAATTTCAGGTCAAAAAACGCGGGCGTGCGCGTACGTCCGCGCGTCAATGCGCGCGCAAAATTTTTAAATGCTCAAAATCGTCTCAAATTTATTTTGCATACGTTTCAGGTCATTTTAAGCATTTTATAAAAAATCGCGCGTAAGAGCATGCGCCCGAGTTTTCGCGCGTAACACCATTAAAAAACATAGAATCGCCATTTTTTTTTCTTTCATGATATTTCTCATATTTTTTCAAGGAATTTGATTCCATGTTTATCTCTTTATGACCATTATTAACAAGATGAGCGTAAATCCAAGATAAATGTCAGTGCGCGCGAGGTCTTTTAATACATAGCATATATGGGCAAAAACATGCCTATACAAAATCCGTTATAGCTCTTTGGAATGTACCGGGATCCTCAATTTTTTTTCATATTAAGATAGAGTATGAGTCGGAAATATGATTCCATGTCTCATTTGGCCATTAAGTGTATCGTGACATCATCACAATGGCCTTGGAACTCAAAATACGAATTTGCATATTATGACGTCAGCATATTTATGTAAAATTTATTGTATCTCTGTAATTATTGATCAATTTTCTTTAAAATTTCGATATGTTGTAGCTAAGACAATTCTCTACAAGCGCAGTAATAACCTCTTTTCATTTTGATGACGTCATCATAGTGAAAATTTTGATTAAAGGCCTCATGTAAAAAACTTCATAATTTGCGTGTTATGCCTATAGAAGTTGAATTTAGTTCACGTTATGAATCTACATGATATTGTTTTTTAAGAATTTGTAAGCAGTATGTCGCTTATTTTGCTCTATTTTGTCTCAAATTTTAGTTGACCAGCCCACCTATACTTGTTCCAAACAAGTATTATATGTCTAGTTCTGTTTCTAGTTCATCTATTTTGGATGCCACTTGTTTGGATGTCTTTCCTACGACCTCTCCATCACTCTTGTCTCTCATGGTCTCTCCATCATTCTCATCTCCTATGGTTTCTCCTTTTGATGTGTGTCCTCCGGCCTGTCCATCACTCTTGTCTCCCATGGTTTCTCCATCATTCTCGTCTCCCATGGTCTCTCCATCATTCTCGTCTCCCATGGTCTCTCCATCATTCTCATCTCCCATGGTCTCTCCATCATTCTCATCTCCTATGGTTTCTCCTTTTGATGTGTTTCCTCCGGCCTGTCCATCCTCGTCTCCCATGGTCTCTCCACCATTCTCGTCTCATGGTCTCTCCATCATTTTCTTCTTCCATGGTCTCTCCATCATTCTTGTCTCCTATGGTTTCTCCTTTTGATGTGTTTCCTCCGGCCTGTCCATCCTCGTCTCCCATGGTCTCTCCATCATTCTCGTCTCTCATGGTCTCTCCATCATTTTCGTCTTCCATGGTTTCTCCTTTTGATGTCTTTCCTCCGGTCTGTCCATCATTCTCGTCTCCCATGGTTTCTCCTTTTGATGTCTTTCCTCCGGTCTGTCCATCATTCTCGTCTCCCATATGGTCTCTCCATCATTCTTGTCTCCCATGGTCTCTCCACCATTCTCGTCTCCTATGGTTTCTCCTTTTGATGTCTTTCCTCCGGTCTGTCCATCATTCTCGTCTCCCATGGTTTCTCCTTTTGATGTCTTTCCTCCGGTCTGTCTATCATTCTCGTCTCCCATGGTTTCTCCTTTTGATGTCTTTCCTCCGGTCTGTCCATCACTCTCGTCTCCCATGGTCTCTCCATCATTCTCGTCTCCCATGGTCTCTCCATCATTTTCGTCTTCCATGGTTTCTCCTTTTGATGTCTTTCCTCCGGCCTGTCCATCCTCGTCTCCCATGGTCTCTCCTTTGATGTCTTTCCTCCGGTCTGTCTATCATTCTCGTCTCCCATGGTCTCTCCTTTTGATGTCTTTCCTCCGGCCTGTCCATCATTCTTGTCTCCAATGGTTTCAACTTTTGATGTCTTTCCATCACTCACTTCTTGTTCGGTCTCTCCATCGCTACCTGCTGCAGTACTTCCTTGTGCTCTCTTTTCTTGGTCTAAATAGATAAATAGATAAAACAGTATTTTAATCATTAAGTATAATTGATTGATATGTGTAACTATTGATCTTAACCTTAAAGGAAGTCTATCACCGTATTCAAGAGGGCGCTACTTCTGCCAGGTTCTGAATTTCGGAAAACATTGTGAGAGTGCAAAAGTACACATTGGCACTGTCAACATTGTCTTCCGTTGTTGAGAATCCATGCTAATTACTGAACCCTGAAGCGATTAGAACCAGGAAAATGTACTTTGGCCCTCTCACGATGTTTTCCAAAATGCAAAACTGGCAGAAATAGCACCCTCTTGAATACAGTGATAAACTCTCTTCAATCAGCCATGCAAAACAAAAATTACCGCGCAACTTTGCAGACCAAATTGAAGACCAACTTTGGAGACCAAATTTGTTTCACCTGCACACACCATTTTTAATCCACACTCCTTTTAAGAAACTTTGTCGGCCCCAAAATTGCTCCAAAACAATTTGGTCTACAAAGTCATTGCAAATTGCAAATTGAGTTTTATCGATTAAATTCACACTGTCACACAAATGTTATTATTTCTATTTTTAATCAATAAAATCAATGTTGAAATCAAATGTTTATTATACCTGAAAATATGTAACAAATTTTGGTAATAAAAAAAGTTAAAACAAAAGTAAAAAATTACCCCAAAACACTGTATAATAACTATTTAAAAAATGAATACATAGGAAATTAAAGGGAAGCCAAACCCTGGCAACATGTGTATTACAATAGACAGAGATTGCATAGAGTATAGTAATTTAAAGAAAGTTTGTGACAAATTGGTCCACGGCACAATTAACAAATTTATGAATTCTAGAAATTTTTATGGGAACTGCAACTTGGCAATGCTACATGTATGTGCCAATATCAGGTGACAATCTCACAAAGGTTTTGTATACAAAATTTCAGATTTTCAATTTTGTGTAAAAGCTTTCAAAGATGACATAAACTCACAATATGCTTTGTAAAATTTATTTCTACTGATATATGTCAGGTTCTGGAAAAAAAAATGCCATTGCAAAGAAAAACAGGAAAATCTCAAGTTTTGTGTATTTAATAGATGGAAGATATTGTCCACATTACCAATTTGCAGTTTATATATATATAAAACTTTCTTTGTTGACCAAATTGTTCAAACTTTTTTTTTAGGTTCCTAGATGAACTGTGCATGTCTATAAAGTTAAAACCCCGCAATGTCATACACTCATCTACAGAATAAGGTCCATAGATGAAATGTATCCTCATAAAGTTAAAACCCGCAATGTCATACACTCATCTACAGTAGGTCCATATATGTACGTGTCTTCATAAAGTTAAAACCCGCAATGTCATACACTCATCTACAGTAGGTCCATATATGTACGTGTCTTCACAAAGTTAAAACCCGCAATGTCATACACTCATCTACAGAAGGTCCATAGATGAACTGTATCCTCATAAAGTTAAAACCCCGCATTGTCATACACTCATCTACAGTAGGTCCATAAATGAACTGTGTCTTCACAAATTAATTAAAACCCTGCAATGTCATACACTCCAGGCGCGGATCCAGGATTTCTTAGGGGGGGGGGCCCAACTTTATTTTTTTTTTTGCTCCCGAAAATTTGAAAATCGCGCCGGCCGAAAAGTTGCTCAGTGGGGGGGGGGGGGGGGGGGAGGGGGGGGGGGGGGTAAGCGGACACTTTTTTTTTTTTTTTTTGAAGTCCCAAAAAAAATCGCAACGACTCAGCCAGCCGAAAAGTCGCTCAGTGGGGGGGGGGGGGGGGGGGGGGGGGGGGGGGGTAGTGAGCACATTTTTTTTTTTTTGGTCCTCTAAAATTGTTAATTTGCACCCCCCCCCCTTGAGCGCCAGGGGGGGGGGCCCAACCCCCCAAAAAGGTAAAAATCGCGTGATTTTACATGATTTTTTTCTCAAGGGGGGGGGCCCGGGCCCCCCGGGCCCCCCCCCCTGGATCCGCCACTGACTGATACACTCATCTACAGAAGGTACAATCTCACAATCAATCACACAATCAATCACACACACACACACGCACGCACACACACACACACACACACAGGGCCAATCAATTGATCACACTCAATCACCCTTCCTTGATAGGTATATACATTGATAGATATTTTCTACATATCTATTTTTTTGGACTCTCGTTTATCTATTTATTTATTCTTTTATTTGGGCAAAAGGAATTATAACGAGAATTGGAACTCGTTACTGAAGACGAATGAGGTGGTCTGTATAGGTTTTATTTTAACAATCTCATTTGGAGAAATGAAGAGAGAGAGAGAGAGAGATATGTCAGTAGATAGATATAGAGGAGAGAGGGAGACGGGGTATACTATAGGCATGTACAAAATACATGAGCTGGACAAAGGGATAATAGCGGAATCAGAATGCATGCACTTGGAAGGAGAGAGAACAGTAAGGAAACATGGTAGGATTGAAATCAGAATACAAAGGGCAAAGGGAAGTGCTAGAGAAAATTAAGAGAAAAACAATCAATATTTACAGAGATAAACTCAATTTTCCATAAATATGTTGACGTCATAATATGCAAATTTGTATTTTGAAATGGTTTATAATAAAGTGATGGTATCCAACAATTCAGAGCCTCGATCATAACATTTTAAATAATTATTCACATCAAATGCCAATGCAACTAATTCCAAAATAGGATGCTATTGAAATCCTTTAGTGTCAGACTTACAATACAATAACACAAGTTACAGATGCATGTAATTATAAACAAAATCACTTTTAATACACAAGATAATACTGTGGTTCTTTCATAACAAATGAAGAAGATAAAACATTTTATGTAAAAGTGTACAGTCTCTGAAACAAAGATCAATTAGGGATAGAAACCCTCCCAAGTTGAGTTCAATGAGAAATAAAAATTATGAACAAATCTGATAAAAGTTACAAAAGAGAATTTATCAATATTACATTCAATCTAGATATATATTTTCCAGAGTGAACACACAGATGTATATTTTGTATACACAATAATAAATAGTATCCTGTAAAATGGTTGCCTGGGGGAATAGACATCATATACAAGAAAAGATATCACTTCTTTCAAAAATAGAATAATTGATATTGATTATTTGTGTAAGTACATGTAGAAGACATATTGGGGTACATTTAGCTTGCAAAATGAAATCCCATGTCAAGCATGGCACGTGTTGGCAAGCCCCCATCTTGAAGTTTTGTGATAAAGTCACAGTACAACAAATTTTGCTACATAGATTCATGACTGTTTTCATGACGCTGAAAATCTACACTTATGACACTGAAAATATATACATGAACATAGTTTTACACATGCAATAGCTACACTACTAATCAGGGAATTTTCTCAAAACCGGATATCTGCTTTAAAAAAAAGATAATTTCCAACAGACTGCTAGCCCTAAACCCTACAAATACAGTATAAAGCGTTTCTTCAATGTAGGACGCTAGTAAGAGGACATTTTTTAAGAAAATCCAATATTGCATTGAGAAGTAGATAAGGCCCTTCCCTGCTTTTGCCTCTATGTGCCAATAAGGCTATATGAAATAAGATTTCCTCTACATAAAAAAAAAACCTTTATGATAATAAAAGTCACATTTGTTAACTTTTTGTAATAGTCACATATGTATAGTGCTTAATACTTAGTTTCTAAGTACTTTACATTGTCATTATTGATATCCAGTCATTGGATTCAATTGATCTGAATATAATAGTGCACATGCTCCACTCCCTGGGCAGTATTCTAGCCAGGCGCCATTTAATGAGTGACCTCATACCACTTCACTACAGCAGCATTCCCATGCTACTGGGTACCCATTTAACATCTGGGTGGAGAGTGGCAAATGTAGATTAACATCTTTCCAAATGACATTAGTGCTGCATACTGAGGTATTGACCCATGAACCATGTGATTCAGTCCAGTGAAGTTATCACTAGACCACAGCTCTAGCTCTACGTACAGACCACTACGCGTCTCCAGACCATTATTACAATGGAAACCTTAACGAGGCTTTTCCTCTGCATGTATTCTTAATGGCTAATAAGCCTCTCTGAGATCAAATCTAGTAATACAATGTGAATTTCTTTCCCATCTAAATGTTTGTGTGTGTGTGTGATAGATAGTCAGATACATGTACCAATTGAGGTACAATGACAGTCTATCACAATTTGAATGGTTTAATCTTACCTACTCATCAATGACTTTTAGATTAGAAAATAAATTATTAGTGTTAATAATTATATTGCCTTAATTCTGCAGGGTGTGTTCATATTTATATAAGGTAACATCACTTTGTGGAGAAAAATCCTCATCCCATTGGAAAATTGAAATGTTTTCTGTGCAGTGTGGATTCTTAGATTCTCTGTCAAGATTAGAAAATCCTTTTAGAAATCTCTTATCACAATACACCAATTCAGAGAGCTGAAAATGCAAGTGTCAGCCGCCATTACTAGTGTCCATTAATTATGCTAAGAATTATCACCGCTTTTAATAGTTCAGAGATGACCATGCATGCACCTGTTGGATCTCTTGCTAAGCTTATATGGATGCCCCCCCCCCTCCATTCAGCTATGGTTGACAAAGCACTATAGAGCTTCCAGAAACCATGGCAACCAAATTACTATACAAACATTTATCATGCTTTTCTCTAGCACATCACCCAGAATCCTCCATCCAAATAAAACATTGGTATGTAATTTATTCAGTGTGCTTTCTAATATACTGGTATTAGTTCACTTTTTTTTCTTTTTTATTATTCAGAAAATCCCTAATCACACAAGGAGGACATGTTCATGTATTCACATGATGTGAACAGTAAGATTACTTGGTTGAGAGAATTCTTTACCACAAAAGGAACATGCATAAGTTTCTTTTCAGAGTGACATGTGTTCTCAGATGCTTTGTAACTTCTGTAAGATGATTAATTTGAGAAAATCCCTTATGGCATTTGGAACGCTTAAGAGGTTCCTCTCCTATATGTATTCTCAAATGACAGCTAAGATTACTTTTACGCCAAAATATAGGGTGTTTGATAATTAAGATACTTTACAATATAAATCCTTACGTTTGGGACATTTGTATGGCATTTTTCCAATACAGTATATTCTCAAATGACAGGTAGGATTTTTGTTTTAACGTCAAAATCCTGAAAGACAATACAAACATTTAAAAGGGTTTCTCCACTGGGCTTGATTAATGGTCTTATGTGAAAAATCCATTATCACAACTGGGACATCAATAAGGCTTTTCTCCTGAATGTGTCCATACATGCTTTGGCAAGATAATCCTTTGTCACAATGGGAACATGGATATAAGGCCTTTCTTCACTGTGTGTTCTTAAAGGCATTGTTTAACAATGTTTCCATTGTTACAATTTTGAGATGCATGGCCCTACGTGTTATCATTGTCTGTGATATGGTATAATATTGAAACCCTAAAAAAACTGCGCTTCAAAATGATGAGGTACTGCAAAAAATTCAAAAAGCTTTGAGTGACCGGTTTTACCATACTCATTTTCCCCAATAGACTGTAGTGCTATAAAAACCGTTGGGGAAACGGTTTTTGAAATTTCGAATTCCAATCATAAATAGCTTGATAATCAGACAGGTGATCGGCTTGTAAAAGTCATGGGATTCCTGACTGACCTTAAGGTTAATAATTATGATTGCAGCATGAGCTACATCCAGGATTTTGTTCAGAATCTAAGGCAAAGTTACCTAATCCCTTTAAATGGCTAATAAGGGTACTCCTTTGAGAAAAACCTTTACCACACTGAGAGACTGAGAACACCTTAAGGGTTTCTCCATGTGTCTGTTCTAAGGTGGCTAGTAATTAGATCACTTATACAACAAAATACCTTATTAAATTTGAGACATTTATATGGCATTTTCCTATGTTTGTTATTAGGTGATAAGCAAGATCATTCACTGTATTTACAATAAAATCCCTTTTTGAACAAAGTAACATTTAAATGGCTTTCTCCAGTAGGTATGATTAGATGGCTAGTAAGATTACTGTTACAAGAAAATCTCTTAATACAATCTAACAGTTATAGAGTTTGTGTGTGTTCTTAGATGCATAGGATCATGCACTTTTATGAGAAAAGTAATTATAACATTAGGAACACTTTCTCTCCTATATGTGTTCTAAGGTGGCTAGCAACCAAGGCTCAAAATACATGGGGGCAGCGGGCGATTCGCCCCTGTGAGCTAGCTTATGGGGGCGATTGCAAAATGTGGAATTATAAAATAAATATTATCTTTTCTGTTATACCTTTAACACAATATTGAGTTTCGATTTTAAAACCTTAAACTGATATAATGGAACTTAGATTAGCGTGCAAGATTTCTTGCTCGAATTTGTCGGTGTCTAGAGAGTAAAGGCCGCTATATTGTAAAGAAATGTACGCTTATTCGCCGAAAGATGGCGCTATATCTCCCATCTCTATGAGTATTACTGATACAAACGGAAGCTCGAAGTGCAGTGCTGCCGTCAGCAGTGGCTATACTGCACCGTTAGTACCGGTATGTGTGCACGCTGCCGCCCCATATCTTCTGGAGCTGGAGGCGATCGCGCAAGGGCTGAAAAATGGTCATGGAGAAGTTTTTCGTTGTGAATCCTCTAAAATCTGGTAATTCCAAAAAGACCAGCAAATAATGAACCTCGACCAGTAAATCAATATTGACAAGAGGAAGACCAAAGATGTTGTGGAAGGATATGGTAACAGGAGCAGATCTACGGGGGGGGGGGGGGGGGGAGCTTGGCTGCTAAGTGAAAAAGTGATGTACATATAGAAAAACGCCACAGTATTGGTAGATGTTAGTAGTAGATGCCAGGAAAACCATGATCACTTACGGGGGTTCAAAAGAGCAACAAAAAAAAAAAATTGTCTCGCCGTTACGCGTGGCCGATGCTTTTCATCGTCGAGTCAACCCCCTCCCCTTAGCAAAAAGCTAGATCCACCCCTTGGTAAAGACTCAAAGTAAAGAAAGAATGTGAATAACGTTGCTCCAAATAATGAGGAAATAATGTGCAGAACTGGAAGAATGTGCTCACGGGATGAAAGTCAGTAACAGCTATGTATTTTTTTAATTTGTGAGAGGGAAAAATGCTGACTTAAAAAAATGATAATGATGAAATAGCATAGAATAGGCCTGTTTACTAATGATATGCGAGTGACGTCATAATCCCTCGCACCCTAGCGATTGTTACTACGTAGGGCAAGCTTTGCGTGGTGCGGCACGGTCGCCACATTGTTTTTCCATGCCCGCTACGCTATACACATACAAAGCCATTGCTAGCGACCGCGACGTTTTTTCACCCTAATTTCTACAATGGCATCGCCTTCGACATCGAGTTCTAGTTCCAGCAAGCCGTTTTCGCAGTGGACAGTGAAGGAGCTCACCGATTATTTAAGAAAGAGAGGAGTTACGACATCAGGGTACAACAAACAGAAACTAGTTCAACTTGCGACTGCTGTGGCCGATATCGCTTTGCCCCAAGACCCGGACCTTGCGAGCTTCGACTCCGCACGGTCGCTGCGGGAGAAGTTGGAGCGTGCGGGGTGCTCGTTCGACGACCCAATGAAAATCACCGGCTACACCGAGAACTTTGAAAGTATACCAGATTTCGGATTATACGACATTTTCACCTACAAAATGTTTTGAACAGACGTAGGTATTCCTTGAAATCCTGTCGATTCCAAAGTCCTTTCTTCCACAATTCTTAATCCATATTTTACACTTCTCCAGGTTCGTCTTTGGTTTGGGGAACGGGATGAAAAACACACCATTCATATGGGGTCTGTCTGCGTACCGTGAATCGCTGTTACACGTGCCGTAACAGCAATGCTTACCTCCCATTTTTGCGATATTTCGTCGGATTTCGGAAAATAAAATCGAAGATTTGTCATGTACAACTGAGAAAAACTATATTTATTTTAATTATATACCCTAAGGTTGGAAAACAAACAGTTTTAAACGAAGTTTATTAGGACGATGATCAGCCTTTTTTTCCTCGCATTCCCCACATCGCCGTATACAAAGTGTGTGTAGCAGGGCCGTAGCAGACACTGCGCTCGGTTTGTGTGCCAGAGCTTACAACCGTGGGCAAATTTAAAGGTCCGTGAATACATTAGTAAACAGGCCTATTGAGGAGTATCATGGGTACCAATTCAATGGAAATTTGTATAAAAAAAGCCCCCGTCAGTACTAAAAGAGCCCCCTTGGACAAAAAATTAATTTGAGCCCTGCTATAGTAACATTAGTAGGAGACCAGCCTGTATAGGTCCTGTGACCAATCTCTGGGAACAAACGTTTGAAAGTGTTTTTGTGTTCCCTGATGAATACCGAACAATTTTGACTTGGGCTGCCCCCTTGCAAATCCCAGGCATTTTTGTGAGGGGTCAACAAAGGTTAAACAGGGATAGAAATTCAAATATATTCCAATCGTGTCGATATGCATATCAAATTACTCGTCTGGTCATGAGGATTCCAAAAATGTATTGTTTGCAATAGCTCCGACCTTAAATGAGGGCGCTATGATCAAAATTTTCAATGCACTTTAAACTGGTGGTCAAATTCACCAACCAGTTATCATTGTCTGATTCTAATGATTTTAGGGTCTAATAATATGTTTTCTGACATGGTAAATACAACTATACAACTTTCAAAAGTAAAAGTGCTTACCTTGACCATGTACATTCAAAATGGCTGCCGTTTCAGTGACAAACATTTAACAACTTCTTATCCCTGGGTTTGGGGGAAATTTCAAGGTTATGGCCGGCAACCACTTTTGATTTTAAATGTTGCTTAATCACAACGTTTAAAAGATTTTTCTCTAGTATGTGTCGTAACATGATAGGTATGACCTCGTTGAGAAAAACCTGTATCACAATGGGAACAATTAAAGGGTTTCTCTCATGTATGTGTTCCAAGGTGGCTAGTAAACTCAGTCTTTCAGTAAAATCCTTTATCACAATAGGGACACTAATAAGGCTTTTCTCCTGTATGCGTCCTTGCATGGCGGGTAAGATTACTTTTGTGAGAAAATCCCTTATCACAATAGGAACATTTGAAGGGCTTCTCTCCAGTATGTGTTCTAAGGTGGATAGTAAGCTTATTGTTCTGAGGAAATCCTCTATCACAATAGGGACATCGATAAGGCTTGTCTCCTGTATGCATCCTTACATGACAGGTAAGATTACCTTTGTGAGAAAATCTCTTATCACAATAGGAACATTTAAAGGGCTTCTCTCCAGTATGTGTTCTAAGGTGGCTAATAAGATCATTCTTCTGACCAAATCCTTTATCACAATCGGGACAATGATAAGGCTTGTCTCCTGTATGCGTCCTTACATGACGGATAAGATTACTTTTGTCAGAAAATCCCTTATCACAATGGGAACACTTAAAGGGTTTCTCTCCTGTATGTGTTCTAAGGTGGTGAGTATGCTCATACTCGCCTTGGTGTGTTTTCTGATGTAGTATAAAAGTGCCCTCATCAGTAAATGCCTTACTGCAATGTATACAAAGATGGGACTTCTCTCCGCTGCATGCTGTTATATGTGGGTGTATCTTGTCAGTTCCATTGTCCAACTCTCTATCTGGAAAGGAAAATATATAGTATTCCTATTATCCAACTATTTACTTTATGAACAAAGTATCATGAAGATAATATTTATATAAAAGGCCAATTCAATCAGCATAACGCTCAGTTTTAGAGGCAAATACACTTTCGGATCCATTCATGAAATCTTACATCCATTACAAATGTTATATTAATATCTTATTTAGCAGTGATGATCATTTACCATTTCCCCTATTTGTTAGTTTAATTTGGTATTAAAGAAAATAAAAAGATGTTAATACTTAATGTCTGATAAAAAATACATAACGTAGGAAACTACATGTTTTACAACCCACTCCGGAATATGTTTATCTTTTTACAGAGACGTCAATTTATGATTATGTACTTTAATACCGTTGATGAACTGGCAACATAGAGCAACATTTTGCTGACTATTAATTTTCAATGAATATGAATTTTTAAGGACACAGGTGCAATAATTTCAGTATTAGCTTTTTAACTTTTTTGTATGTTATGTATTGTACTACTTTTGATCAATTACTATTATTAATATTGTGAACTTAAAAAAATTTAAAAAATGTAAATAATATATAGTGATTGATTTTAAATAACTACACATGAATAATGTGAAATGTTACCAATAGTGTTTGAATGAATGATTGTAACAAATGAAATATCATGTATATTTAAACATGCACAATTCAGCATTTTGGCTGCGAGGCATTGTTTTTTAATAAAACCATTATTGAATTGAATTGAATTGAATTGAAAATGTCAATAATTCACAAGAATGAATGCCACTGTAGGAAGGTGGGCAATATTGAGAAGCAAACATTGCAGCACAGGTAAATGTAATAAGATTTACAATAAAAATATTTTCAGTCATTGATAGGACTCTGCGGTCTAGTGTGCCACAGGAATCTTTCATGGGACCTTTACTCTTCACTTCTACAATGACATTAAATTCATATTTATAACAGGATGGACATCTTTAAAATAAGGTTTGTAATCAGTGTCGTATTCAAGACCAGGCATCTCAAAACAAAACCAAGACCACCACCTACTATATGTCCAAAGCACTAGAGACCTTCCAGAAACCATGGCAACCAAATTGCTATACAAACATTTATCAGGCTTTTCTCTAGCACATCACCCAGAATCCTTCATCAAAATTGTACATTGGTATGTCATTTATTCAGTGTGCTTTCTAATATACTGGTTAGTTCACTTTTTCTTTCTTTTTTAATATTCAGAAAATCCCTAATCACACAAGGAAGACTGGTACATCTACTCACATTGTTTTCCCAGTGTGAGATCTGATCAGAGTGACATGTGTTCTCAGATGCTTTGTAACTTCTGTAAGATGTTTAATTTGAGAAAATCCCTTATGGCATTTGGAACACTTAAGAGGTTCTTCTCCTCTTATACGTATTCTCAAATGACAGCTAAGATTACTTTTATGCCAAAATATAGGGTGTCTGATAATTAAGATACTTTTCAATAAAAATCCTTACATTTGTATGGCATTTCTCCAGTACAGTATATTCTCAAATGACAGATAGGATTTTTGTTTTAAAGGGTTTCTCCACTGGGCTTTATCAATGGTACTTATTTGAGAAAAAGTCTTGACAATAGGGACACTTAAAAGGGTTTCTCTCTTTTATGTGTTCCAAGGTAGCTAGTATGCTCAGTCTTATGAGAAAAATTCATTATCACAACTGGGATATCAATAAGGCTTTTCTCCTGAATGTGTCCATACAATGGGAACATATACCTGTAAGGCTTTTCTCCACTGTGTGTTCTTAAAGGCATTGTTTAACAATGTTTCCAGTTTTACAAATCTGAGATGCATGGCCCTACTTGTTATCAGTGTCTGTGATATGGTGTAATATTGAAGCCCAAATAAAACTTTACCATCCCCAATAGACTGTATTGCTATAAAAACCGGTTTTTTGAAATTTCGATTTCCAATCTTAAATATCTTGATAATCAGACAGGTGATCGGCTTGTAAAAGTCATGGGATTCCTGACTGACCTAAAGGTTAATAATTAAGATTGCAGCATGAGCTACATCTAGGATTTTATTCAGAATCTGAGGCAAAGTTACCTAATTCCTTTAAATGGCTAATAAGGGTACTCCTTTGAGAAAAACCTTTACCATACTGAGAGACTGAGAACACCTTAAGGGTTTCTCTCTGTGTCTGTTTTTAGGTGACTAGTAAGATCACTTATACAACAAAATACCTTATTAAATTTGAGACATTTATATGGCATTTTCCAATGTTTGTTATTAGGTGATGAGCAAGATCATACACTGTATTTACAATAAAATCCCCTTTTAAACAAAGTAAACATTTAAATGGCTTTCTCCAGTAGGTATGATTAGATGGAAAGTAAGATTACTGTTACAAGTAAATACAATCTAACAGTTATAGAGTTTGTGTGTGTTCTTAGATGCATAGGCTCATGCACTTTTATGACAAAAGTAATTATAACATTAGGAACACTTAAAAGATTTCTGTCCTATATGTGTTCTAAGGTGGCTAGTAACCAAGGCTCAAAATACAGGAGGGTGGTGGGCGATCCGCCCCCGTGAGCTACATAATGGCCTCCGTCAGGTTGCTTACGGGGGTGATTGCAAAATTAAAAATCGCCCCCATGGAATTATAAAATAAAGATTATCTTTTCTGTTATACCTTTAACACAATATTGAGTTTCGATTTTAAAACCATAAACCAATATAATGGATTAGCGTGCAAGATTTCTCGCTCGAATTTGTCGGTGTCTAGAGAGTAAAGAAATGTACTTTTATTCGCCGGAAGATGACGCTATATCTCCCATCTCTATGAGTATTACCGATACAAACAACCGAAGCTCGCAGTGCAGTGCTGCCGTCAACAGTGGCTATACTGCGCCGTTGGTACCAGTACGTGTGCACGCTGCCGCCCCATATCTCCTGGAGCTGGAGGTGATCGAGCAAGGGCTGAAACATTGTCATGGAGAGGTTTTTTTTGTGTATCCTCTGAAATCTGGTAATTCCAAAAGATCAGCAAATAATGACCAGTAAATCAATATTGAGAAGAGGAAGACAAAAGTTGTTGTGGAAGGATATAGAAACAAGAGAAGATCTACAGGGGGGGGGGGGAGCTTGGGCTTCTAAGTGAAAAATGTGATGTACATAGATTAAACGCCACAGTATCACCGGTAGTAGATGTTAGTAGTAGATGCCAGGAAAACCATCACTTACGGGGGTTCAAACGAGCAACGACCAAAAAAAATTTGCCTCGCCTTTACGGGTACATTGGGTCAACACCCCCCCCCCCCCCTTCTTTGGAAAAAGCTAAATCCACCCCTTGGTAAAGACTTATAGTAAAGAAAGAATGTGAATTAGGTTGCTCCAAATAATGAGGAAATAATGTGCAGAACTGGAAGACTGTCATCACGGGATGAAGTCGGTAACAGCTATGTAACTTGTATATTTGTAAGAGGGAAAATGCTGACTTAAATAAATGATAATGATGAAATAGCAAATAATTGAGGAGTACGTATCATGGGTACCAATTAAATGGAAATTTGTATAAAAAAAAGAGCCGTCAGTACTAAAGGAGCCCCCGTGCATGGACAAAAAGTTAATTTGAGCCCTGCTAGTAACATCCCTTTTATAAGAAAATCTCTCATTACAATCACGACGTTTACAAGATTTTTCTCTAGTATGTGTCCTAATATGATAGGTATAAGATGACCTCGTTGAGAAAAACCTGTATCACAACAGGAAAATTTAAAGGGTTTCTCTCATGGAAGATACACGTTAACTATTTGTGCAAACTGATTTCTAGAAACACAGGTATTTTAAATAAACTAAAACACAAGCTCCCAACCCACATTTTGTTATCACTATAAGTAATACGCTAAGACTCCGCGGGAGGCATGACATCTCCGCCAGCCTTTGTATTCTATTGTTTTTTAATGAGATCGCCGACTGAAGTTGGTGCAGCTATCTCCTCCTGAACCCTCCCCTCGGGGTACCGGTGACCGCTGCCATCGTCCGCGGGAGAGTCTACTCTGTGGAATTGGCTATACTCCGCCCGAGGTCCTCCTCCGTGTCGACGTCCAGGGCGAAAACAGATACCTCATGCATATTCAACATTACATCCGTATCAAAGAGACACACAACAGATGACCATGAACTCACATTATGTTGCGTATTAAAATGCTCTATGCAAAGGGCGGGATTACCCCAAGTAAACCATCTTGCAATAGGATGTGCTTTGTACTAGCTGCACAAGCCAGAGAGATACACGGGGCTAATTCCCATCGACGTCCAAACTTAAAGACCTATTTCCATCATGATTGCAGCGATTTTTATATAGTTTTCGTGAATGGAGGTATGAAATCAAAGCTTATTTTGTGATTATTACGGCCATGTTTACTGAATTTTGATTATCATTTTCTAAAGGAAAGTTTTCACAAGAAAATCATTGGACTGACAGTTCAGTCGCAAGCTGCCTTCAATCAACACACGTACAGTACACATCATGACACAGTGCTGCTGCTGGCGGCCGAGCCGGGACGCGGCCGGGACTTTGATCGAGTGAGCTATAGTCGAAGAGTATGGGGGGCCAAGCAGGCCAATATTCGTACAACTACCGGTATACAACTACACATAGTTATTAAGTCTATCCATCCATCGAAGAATCCGTCAACACAACAGCGTGCGGGCCGAAGTGCCATAATTTTGTTCCCCTATACAGCTATAAAACTATTCGACTCTACGTCTACTCAGCCATCGGAGACTAATATTGTCTTATATCTACAGTAAATTACAAGAGAGCATTAAATAAGGTTATGAATTGTACATTTACATAAAATAGTTCAATATCAACCAGACAGAAGTATGTGAATTCATGTATTGCAAAACGGTCAGTTGCGTAATGTGGGGGGGGGGGGGGGGGTGCAGAAAAAAATCTGCAATGCCATGCACCAGTCTTACATGTTACATGCAGGCTCCAAGAAACGTTTTTCAAAGTGGGGGGGGGGGGGGGGGGGAGAGATCAGTTAGATTGCAGCGAGTCGAGTGTATATAGGCGGGCAGGTCACTAATTGGCATGGGGTCCATACGTAGAGTTGCGTAGTGTTGCGCAACAACTACGCTGGCCTAGGTTACTATATGCTGAGGGACGCAAAGGGGTACGCAAGATGGATGCAAACAATTCAACATGTCTAATTTTTTCGCGTACTTTCGGCGTAGAAACTTGACGCAGAAAGTACGCCTTTTTACGCAACACTACGCTACTGTACGCTATGCCTACGCAACAGTATGCTACCCTACGCCAGATCGACAAAGCAGTAAAAGCTTTCCACACAGTAAGCAACCATAAGCAAACCTTTACGCAAGCCTACGCATAACCTACGCAGGGACTACAGTGAAGCCTAATTTCTGCGTAGTCGGTACTCCACACTACGCAACTCTATGCAGTTCCAGTGTGAAAGAGGCTTAAAGAATAACTACCGGTAGAGTTGGATCGTTTTTTTTTTATAAATGGCAAATAAAGTTCTAGGTGGTTTTAATTTAGAGAGTCTCTATATATCTATTTACACCCCTGCCCCCCTCTAGAATCCCGCGGATTTCCGCGGGTCCTGCTAGTCTCTGTATAACACCTTAATTTTACCTTACCTTAACTACGGTATTCTCGCCTGGGGAAACGGGACCAAAGCCCAACTTGATAAACTTCTCATTATTCAAAAACGGGCAATAAGAAACATAAATCATTCGGGATTCCTTTCCCATACTAGTCAACTGTTTTTCAACAACAAAGTTCTCTGAATTGTTGATGTGTATGTGTACAGCATAGGAGTGTTTATATATCAATTAACTGTAAATGAGTTACCTGCTGTAATTGGTGCACTCTTCGTACAAAATAATGCAATCCATTCTTATTCCACTCGCCAAAGTAACCTATTTCACCTTCCCCTTACACGAACTTTGTTTGCTCAAAAAAACTTTACTTTTACGGGCCCTAAGGCTATAGCTTTGGAATGACCTCCCCATTGAATTCACAGAATCAACCTCACTATCTTTGTTCAAGCGCAAGCTGAAATGTCATATCCTAAGCAATTACGCTATACTGGTAGAAGCATGATGTTCTTTTAATAATAATATCGATGTCCAAACTGAATGTTCCTTTTAGTTTGCTGTTGTTGCCCTGTGCCTGGTGACGAGCTGTTGCCTTCACCTGCTGGGATGTCATTGTTCTTTGGTGGCCACGGAGCGAGGTGCATGCTTTGTTTGTTGTTAATGTCTGTCCGACCTAGAAACGACAAGTTATGCACTTCGCGCTCCTGCTGTTGAGTTTCAGTGAATTACGGCAGGTGGATATGGCGGCTTGTCATCGGGCAAACATATTTAGCTTTACATAAATGTGTATCAAAAAATATGTTCTATTCATGTTTGTTCCATCATACCAAAATGCTGGCGTCATTGACAACCAGTCTGTTCGCCAGCGCGGCTACATTTAAATTTTCTACAACATCGTACTTTACCGGCACACAGCCAGCGACACTCCCTGTCAAAAGATGCCAACATTTTGGTATGCACCTTTGAGAATTGCCATTGCGCACGGGTAGTGAAAATGTAATACAAATATTGCTAAGTATATGAACATTGTTTATTTTTTCTTCATAATAAGTTTCAATTTAATTCAATTACGTTATTTAATAAACACAAGACTATATCATTGTCATAACTTGCGGAGCCTATGACCTACAAGCATTGCCTTCTCTTAAGGCTCCATCATATTTCTTCCTTTTTACAACTTGTCTTATGTATTATTCTTTTTGTTTGTATAAATCCATCCATAAATGAGTATAAAAATGTAACATGCCAAATGTAATGAAGTATTATACAACATGTGAAATATGAAAATAAACTGAAACTGAACTGAACTGAACTGTATGGCCCGAATTCACAAAAGGAGGTTTGTTGACAAACCTCCTTTGTGAATTCGGGCCTCTGTGTTCTAAGGTGGATAGTAAACTCAGTCTTTCAGCAAAATCCTTTATCACAATAGGGACACTAATAAGGCTTTTCTCCTGTATGCGTCCTTACATGACGGGTAAGATTACTTTGGTGAGAAAAATCCTTATCACAATGGGAACATTTAAAGGGTTTCTCTCCAGTATGTGTTCTTAGGTGGCTAATAAGCTCATTCTTTTGAGAAAATGTCTTATCACACTGGGAACATTTATGAGGCTTTTCACCACTGTGTGTTCTTAAATAACAGGTCAGAGAATATCTACGACAAAATGTCCTATCACACTGGGAACATTTTTAAGGCTCTTCACCACTGTGTGTTCTTAAATGACAGGTCAAGGAATATCTACGACAAAATGTCCTATCACACTGGGAACATTTATAAGGCTTTTAACCACTGTGTGTTCTTAAATGACAGTTCAGGGAACATCTACGAGACAATCTCTTATCACACTGAGAACATTAAGGGTTTCTCTCCTGTATGTGTTCTAAGGTGGCTAGTAAGCTTAGTCTTCTGACGAAATCCTTTATCACAATAGGGACATTGATAAGGCTTGTCTCCTGTATGAATCCTTACATGATAGGTAAGATTACTTTTGTGAGAAAATCCCTTATCACAATGGGAACATTTAAAGGGTTTCTCTCCAGTATGTGTTCTAAGGTGGCTAACAAGCTCTTTTTTCTGAGGAAATCCTTTATCACAATAGGGACATCGATGAGGCTTGTCTCCTGTATGAATCCTTACATGATAGGTAAGATTACTTTTGTGAGAAAATCCCTTATCACAATGGGAACATGTATAAGGCTTTTCTCCACTGTGTATTCTTAAATGACCTCTAAGGGTACTTTGGTGAGAAAAACCCTTATCACAATGGGAACATTTAAAGGGTTTCTCTCCTGTATGTATTCTAAGGTGGCAGGTAAGATTATTCTTTTGAGAAAATGTCTTATCACACTGAGAACATTTAAAAGGCTTTTCTCCACTGTGTGTTTTTAAATGGCTTACAAGGGTACTTCTTTGAGTAAAACTTGTATCACAATGGGAACATTTAAAGGGTTTATTTCCTGTATGTGTTCTTAGGTGGCTAATAAGATTATACTTTCGAGAAAATGTCTTATCGCACTGAGAACATTTAAAATGATTTTCTCCACTGTGTGTTTTTAAATGGCCTCTAAGGGTACTTTGGTGAGAAAAACTCTTATCACACTGGGAACACTTGAAAGGTTTCCCTCCAGTTTGTGTTGTAAGGTGGTGAGTATGCTCATACTCGCCCTGGTGTGTTTTCTGATGTAGTATAAGAGTGCTCTCATCAGTAAATGTCTTACTGCAATGTAAACACAGATGGGACTTCTCTCCACTGCATACTGTTATATGTGGGTGTATCTTGTCCTGTCCACTGTCCAACTCTTTATCTGGGGAGGAAAATATACAATATTCCTATTATCCAACTATTTACTTCATGAAGTCAATCAACTCAACGCTCAGTTTTATAAGCAAATACACTTTTTGATTCATTCACAAAATCTTACATCTATTCAAAAGGTTATTTTAATATCTAATTCAGGAGTGATGGTCATTTACCATTTTCTCTTTTTGTTAGTCGTTAATCATGGACCGACAACAAATGGACTTTCGACGGTGAGAGTAGTAAAAATAATGATATCTACCACCTGTTCTAAAGTCTCAATTTCCTCTATGTTTAAGGTATGACCACAACTCTGTCGGCATGTTTTGATCAGCTCCGATAAAGGGCCTTTGGTCCTATAAGATCCGCCACAATTTTGTTGTTGCCCTCTATCACCAAAAGTCACTTCACACTGATCAATGCTTCCCACAGTTTGTACTTTTCATTTCATGAATGAATCATGACATGAGAGCCTTTCGCCCATGGGCAGATAAAAACTAAATAAGGGTTCCCCGGATGTAAATGTGCAGTTAATGTCATCTTCATGAAGCCAATCTGTAAAAATAACTATTGAAATCAGCGATTTCTTCGATTTTTTACAACTTTTTGTTTGTGTGCAGCATACTACACATATATAAGCAAGGAAAGTCACCTCAAGAGCTTACAAAATACAGTTTTAAAAGTGCTTTTCCCCCTCCTGTTTCCGTTGTCTTTTCTTTGAAACCAACGACATTGGGATGATAACAAATCCCTCATTTGTGGATTAAAATCTTTTGTTGGTTGTTGCGTTTACTTGCGTTTTTGTTATAGACATTGAAAGAATTTTTTATCTTTTTATTTAGTCAAACAGGCAGATGAAGTCCCATTGATAGACATCGGGTGCATGCTATTTTTAATATATAGTTTGGTTGTGGTAATTATGAGAGTGAGACTGCTTTTTTATCTTTCCTCAGATTTTATGTTATTTTATCTTGAGATACTTCATATGTGTACTGGGTTATTTGAGAATCTAAGATTAGTGATTAATAACCTTGTCTGTAAATTTGGGAATTGACAAACATTGCAAAATATTCAACATATGGGACTTACATGATGGGTAAGATTACTTTGGTGAGAAAGATCCTTAGCACAATGGGAACATCTATGAGGCTTCTCACCACTGTGTGTTCTTAAATGGCTTATAAGGGTACTTCTTTGAGAAAAACTTGTATCACAATCGGAACATCAATAAGGCTTTTCTCCACTTTGTGTTCGAAGGTGGCTAGTAAGCATATTCTTTATCACAAATAGGAACATCGACGAGGCTTTTCTCCACTGTGTGTTCTTGAATGTCTAATAAATTTTGTTATTTGAGAAAAACCCTTATCACACAGGGAACATTGATAAGGCTTTTCTCCACTGTGCCTTCTTAAATAAATAGTAAGATTACTTTGGCAAGTAAAAACCTTATCGCAATGAGAATATTTATGAAGCTTTTTACCACTGTGTGTTCTTAAATGGCTTATAAGGGTACTTCTTTGAGAAACCTGTATCGCAATGGGAAAACTTAAAGGGTTTCTCTCCTCAATGTGTTCTAAGGTGGCTAGTAAGCATATTCTTTGGAGACAAACCTGTGTCACAATGGGAACACTGATAAGGCTTTTCTCCTGTAAGCGTCCTTACATGACGGGTAAGGTTACTTTTGTGAGAAAAATCCTTATCACAATGGGAACATCTACGGTATAAGGCCTTTTACCACTGTGTGTTCTTAAATGGCCTCTAAGGTTACTTCTTTGAGAAAAACCTGTATCACAATGGGAACAATTAAAGGGTTTCTCTCCTGTATGTATTCTAAGGTGGCTAGTAAGCATATTCTTTAGAGAAAAACCTGTATCACAATGGGAACACTGATAAGGCTTTTCTCCTGTATGCGTCCTTACATGACAGGTAAGATCGCTTTGGTGAGAAAAATCCTTATTTAATACAATGGGAACATCTATAAGGCTTTTCACCACTGTGTGTTCTTAAATGGCCCCTAAGGGTACTTCTTTGAGAAAAACCAGTATCACAATGTTTGTTTGTTTGTTTGCTTTTATTTCTGCGTTCAAAATAATACAATACATAATATAAAATGTGTTTACAAAGATAATATACAAAACAATTCATAAGATAAACAATATAGTCATGATACATAATGAATACAAAATAAGGAAGTGAGCTTAATTTTTTTTGTATAGATATATATCCATATATACGCATATATACCCACATATACATATATACATATACACAGCACGTGCATACATACATACATACACATACACATATACACCTAAAGATACTCTCACATATAATATAATATAATATAACACATATAATATAATATATAATCTAATCAATGAACGCAGGAGACCGCCATCGTGAGCGGTAAGGCTTGAAATTGATGGCGGCCTCATAAAAAGATTCGTGACTGAAATTGATATTTACTGGTCAAGTGGGTGCATTGCAGGTGCAGGTGCTGGTGCTGTATGTAGCAGTTGAGTAAAATGAGGATATTGAATGACGAATGTGAATATTTATGTGAATATATTAATTTGGAGTATGGGATTCATACGATTGAATGATAGTTTTTTTTAGAGTGGCTTTCAAGGAGTATATGGTCGAACAAGATTTAATATTGTCTGAAAGATTATTCCAGATGTCTGGACCATGATGACGAATTGATTTAGAGGCAATTAACAGTCTTGGGTTTGTGAGATGAAAGTTTCCGGATATGCGAGTTGGGTAGGTATGGACAGAGCTATTGAACTTAAACATGTCATCAAAAGACGAAGGGAGCAGATTATTAATATACTTAAACATAATGATAGCTATTTGAATAGTATATAAGTCGGCAATTTTTAGTGCTTTTTGTTTAAAAAATAAAGGATCGGTGTGGGCCAAGTAATGCGATCCTGTACAAATGCGAATTGCTCTCTTTTGTAGTTTAAAAATAGGAGACAGCTTTGTAGAACCACAACTAGCCCAAACAACGTTACAGTAGGTTATATATGGGAGTACTAACGAATTATACAATAAAAATAAAGTTTTATGAGGTAAAATAAATCTTAACTTGGAAATTATTCCAATACTTTTTGAGATACTTATTATGATATGGTGCAGATGATCATTCCAAGATAAAGTTTGATCTATGATAACACCTAAAAATCTAGAGTGAGTTTTCTGCTCTAATGGCATGCCGTCAATCTGTAAGTGAATTGGAGTATCAGTAATATGAGAATGGTGTTTAAAATAGATGAAGTGGGTCTTTTTTGTGTTCAAAGATAATTTGTTAGCTTTAAACCATTGTGATACTTTGTCTATTTCATGATTTAATATGTTGTTTAAGGAAGTGAGATTTTTATGAGAAAAAAAGATATTTGTGTCGTCGGCGAATAATACAAAAGATAAAATGGAGGATGTATTAATAATGTCATTGACATATAGCAGAAATAATAGTGGGCCTAGAATGGAGCCTTGAGGGACACCACATTGAACTAAAAGTGAATCAGAGTCATAACCATTAAATGTGACATATTGTCTTCGATTTCTTAAATAATCTTTAAACCAAAGGAGTGATTGACCTCGTATACCATAATAATTAAGTTTTGAAAGTAAAATATCGTGATTAAGTGTATCGAATGCCTTACTGAGGTCACAAAATATACCAATGACATGTTCTTTGTTAGCTATGGCGTTTGTAATTTTATCATAAATTTGGATTAAAGCCAGGTTTGTTGAGTAATTTTTTCTGAAGCCATATTGATTAGAAGTTAGCAAATTGTGTTTGTTGATAAATTCATAGAGTCTATTATATACTATTTTTTCAAAAATTTTGGATATACTTGGGAGTAGAGATATGGGGCGATAATTCGTAATTTCATGAGGATTGTCTTTTTTGAAAATTGGATTGATTTTGGCGATTTTGAATAAGTCCGGAAAAACACCTTGTGATAATGATTTATTGAAAATGTGACTAAGAGGGTTAGCAAGTGGGTGGATTATTTCTTTTAAAAGAGACACACTAATTCTATCATGCCCGTGAGATTTGGAGTTGTTAAGAGAACGTGTAATATTGATAATTTCGGTGGGGTTCGTAGGGCTCAAGAACAGAGAATGTGGATTAGGTTGGGGGAGATAATCCGTGAAATGCGCATTTCGGCTATTAATCTTGCTTGCAAGTTCGGGTCCGATGTTTGTAAAAAATGAATTAAATGAGTTTGCATGAAGGGAAGAGTCAACTTTAGAACCATTTAAAGTCATATCATCAGTAGGTGGGGGATTTGCCTTAGTTCCCATAACCTCTTTGATGACTTTCCATGTTGCATTAGTATTTGAACTGACGTCCTTTATTCTATTAGCATAATACATTTTACGTGATATACGAATTAATTTTGTCAACTTGTTGCGATATAACTTGTATGTTTTTGAATTGGCTTCAGTAGGATTGTGTAAATGTGATTTGTAAAGGCGATTACGTGTCTGTATTGATTTCAAAAAACCCTTTGTTATCCAAGGATGTTTGGGGGTTTTTCTATTATTTTTTACTTTACCTATGGGAATATTTTTTTCATAATAATGTTGTAATTTATTATTCAAGAGATTATATGATATGTTCGCGTCAGCTTCATTGTATACATCCTCCCATCCCTCAATTAATAAGTCTTGCTTCATTAATTCAATATTACGTTTAGATTCTTTTCGATATGTACGTTGGTTTAATGATTTGGGGCATGGTAGTTTTAATTCACAAGTTAAAAATATTGGTAAGTGGTCTGAAACTTCAGAGCATAGAATTCCTCCTATCATTTTGTTATTCATGTTGTTATGTACGTTGGAAAAAATGTTGTCAATTTGAGTTGATGAATGTGGGTTAATTCTGGTGGATTTATTGATGAATGAATGGAAGCCGAATGAGTACATAAGTTTCATAAAATTGTTTGGGTTATTATTGACGACTGAGGGTAAGAAGTTGATATTAAAATCTCCAAGAATAAAAGTATGCTTATTTTCATTACCTATTATATAGAGATATTGCTCAAGTTCCTTATAAAATAAATCAAGATTAGAGCCTGGCGGTCTATAAATCAAACCTATGATGATATTCTTAAATCCTGTGTTTTCAATTTCAATGAATAAAGTCTCTGCATGTAACAGTTTCACATCGGAACGGATCTTAAATTTCAGTTTTTCAGCAATGTAGAAGGCCACGCCTCCGCCTCTTTTTCCTTTGCGATCTGCCCTTATCAACTTATAATTTGGTAAATTAAACAAATCTGGGGAATTTTCATGTAGCCATGTCTCGCTAATACCAATAACAGAGAATTTGAAATTGTTTAACGTGTGTAAGAGATTTTCAAAATATTCGAAGTTTCTATTCAGACTTCTTAAATTTGCATGTAGAAGGGAAATTTCATTTGAATTACTATCAAACATGTTATTGAATTCTTGAGGTGTGTAGTATTTGCTATTGTATGAATTTTCTATGTAATTATCAGGAATAAAAGAGAGTGACTCCATCAGAAACGATAAAATGTAAAGTACCAGATATTATGTAAGGGATCAACTGCAAGCGTGCTTGTGGTGTAGGTGCGTTTGCAAGTGACTGAACGTGTGTTCGTGTGTGTCAGTGGTGCTGATGTGCAGTCAATATCAATATAAAGTTCATCTATAAAAATAATAAGACCCATCTTGGTCAGCATAAGAAAATCACTGGAAGCAGTAGAGCAGAGCTCAACCACCTAAGAACATATAATAGTTGAAATAATTTACACATAAAAGAATAATAAATAAGCGGTCACATAAGGAGCAAACCCAGGAATATACTTTTTTTTTTATCATAAAGTGCAACGAAGCCATACGTTAAATAAGCTCAGGGGTGTGAACAATGTAGGAATATTGTTCATATAAATGTGATAAAGAAGCATGAGTGGATCAGGATCCACTCAGTGTATCCACTGAGTGTATCGGCCTTCAAAATTTAGATAAAATAAAATGAAAAATATGTATGTTTGTTTTTTGTTTGTTTGTTTTTTATTTTGTATTTTCCTATCTTCTGTATAATAGTTACTGTCATAACCAAAAATAGTATTCCTCTTGTAAACTTAAAGGTTAGCAAGGAGTGCAAGATATTACAAATTTGAGATTAAAGTAAGTACATAGCTACTGAGTGGTTACATACATTTCACATTGTATTGATCAGATTCAAAATTAATGATCGCCTTATACACCAGGTGTAGTAAAGTAATTCCACTTTCGTGTTGCCTAACATTTCAGAAAAATAGAGGTACAATAACAATTAATCTTGCGTAGCCACACCCCCTATGATCAGAAACGTGGATGCATATACATGCGTGTAAACAAGACTGATATGAAAAATACAGAAGTCTGTTACAAAACTCTATCAATCAGCATCGAAATACACGCCCAGTCGGGCGCTTCAGCAGAGTATCAGGATAAAATTATGATAAACAAGAGTGGAGTAGACACACCCCTCTGATTAGAGAGTACATGATATATACAGTGACGAAAGTTTGACAAGGGGTGAATGGTGAGGTAACTGTGAGGCCACAACAAACATTATTAAGATACCTGTACGTGCCAAGTCGGGCATTAGGAATTACAATTCAAGTAAATCGTATAAAATAGTTGAGATTGTGAACAATACAAAAGGGTAGATTGGGTCAGTCTTCTGCATTAAAGGCCTATAGTGCATGAGTTGCAGAGATAATTGAAAGGGGGGAAAAACGCAGAATATAGAAAGCGATCCGCATTGTAGTATGCACATTCAATAAATCAGTGTAATTTATTCTGTACGTTGTGGTATCACGGATCTACTACTCTGAATCAACACTTGTTTGCCCTCTCGAGTATGTCAACTGAGTATCATAACAAAAAGGGATTGATCATGCGTGTACAGCCACACCCTCTCTGATCAGGCACTTGGATGCATGCTTGTTTTCATTGTAGGGACTGATTGGCCAAATAATAAAGTTTTTACAAAGCTCAGATCAATCAGCTTTGAAAAACCCTGCATGTCGAGCATTTAGTAATGTATCAGTATAAGTGTACGTTAATCTCACATGGAATAGCCACGCCCCCTGGTCAGACAGCGCATGCTGTGCATGGTGTATGCAGGCACACAAATTGTAATTAGTATATTTAACAAGCCGATGTAATTGGTCATGCGTATTGTGAAATTAACCCATACCTGCCCTAACGAGCATTTTAGTTGAGTGTCATGATAAATGGAGATTAATCATGCATGTATAGCCACACACTTTTTTGACCAGGCACTTGGGTGCATGTGTGTTTTTAATATCAGGGCCGGTTTGTCAAATAGAGGACTTTGTTACTGAGCCATTGTCTGTTATAGAAAATATCCTTGAAATTCAGGAAGATTGTTTAGGCGCACGAAAGGGCGATCTTGGGAATACAATTTCACCTGCGCTATATGTATACAGCTGTTAAAATTTACAATCCCAACAATATGCTTACAGTTCTTTGGTCAAGAAATGCGGCAAATTAGTCTTCAAGTTGAATATCTACACACATTGAAAAGCATCAAGCAGTCAAGAATGTGGAGTGTATTTTTATTTTTTTCCTAAAGATAAACAATACTGTGTAGGATGCTTTTCACAAAATTAGAAGTTTAAAGTTATGTTCAACCCGACATTTCACAATGGGAACACTTAAGAGTTTTCTCTCCTGCCTGTATGTGTTCTAAGGTGGATAGTAACCTTAGACTTTTCAGAAAATCCTTTATCACAATAGGCACATCAATAAGGCTTTTCTCCACTGTGCGTTCTTGAATGGGTAGTAAGGTCACAATGGGAACGTTTATAACCATTTTCACCACAGTTCTCATCAGTAAATGTCTTACTGCAATGTAAACACAGATGGGACTTCTCTCCACTGCATACTGTTATATGTGGGTGTATCTTTTCCTGTCCATTGTCCAACTCTTTATCTGGGGAGGAAAATTTACAGTAATCCTAATATCCAACTATTTACTTAATCCTGGACTAAGCTCATGCGTTTTCCTAACGGTTTTCATAACACTACAGTCTATTGGGGGAAACGAGTATGGTAAAACCGGTCACTCAAACATTTTGAGCCACTTCTTGATCATTTTGAAAAGCAATTTTTTTTTTTAGGGCTTCAATATTACACCATATCACAGACACTGATAACACGAAGGGCCGTGCATCTCAGTTTTAACATTGTTAAACGATGCCTTTAATATCAGGATGGACTTCTCCTTTAAGGATATGATTTGCCTTGATCATACCTTCAGGAATTGATTGCTCAGTTTCTCCTCCTCCTTCACCTTGAGTTGTAATAGGTTCAAATATCTCTTCCTCAACTTCTTGCTTTATGGTGGCATAGATCATTTCTATAAGAAATGAAGAAGAAAAGTTTAACATCTTTCTTTTTAATAGCTGTGTATCTGCTATTTATTTGAAGATTTTGAGCTGTTCTTCAGCACTTTGTCTATTTTTCCGACCATTTCAATTCTTGTGGTGCAACTTGATGTTCAAGATATTAAACTGGAGCATAGCGAGTAAATGCTATTTACCTACGAGTTGTTCCCTTCCTTCTGAAAATAGGCCTAGCTATCTTCATTTATAGTTTTGTCTGTTTCAAGCCAACCTCCCTACAAGATTTGTTTGAAATGCTTCAAAATAAGGATCACATTGAACTGGAGTGCATCTATAAACCTTAGAGCCCATCATCAGTTCATACTGCTTTCATGACCTAATTTTTCCAAAAAAAAATCCATCCTGAGCGCCATTGTATTATAGAGTTCTCTTGATAACTTCATGATACCTTGTTTAGATGGGTCTTGTCCTTCTGTACTTGAGAGGGATTCAAACATGTCTGTGTCAGTATAATGTTCATTCCCACCCAAAATCATTCAATAATATGAGGGACAAAAATTTGTTTAAAATGCTTCAAAATAAGGAGCACATTGAACCAGAGTGCATCTATAAACCCCAGAGCCCAGCCACATTGGACTTCATGCAATGCATACACCAGTATATACTCCTTTCATGTTACAATTTTACATTTTGTTTCAATTTTTACTACCCTGAGTGCCATTGTACAATAGAATTCTCTTAATAACTTCATGATACCTTTTTTGGTCGATGGGTCTTGTCCTTCTTGTTTGATGGTGAAGACCACACCTGTTATGAACAAAGTAAAGATATTTTCATATTATCTAAGAAGTAAAATTTAATCTGGTTACCTATTATTGAATACATAGTGAAGAATGAATTCTATAACCAAATAAATATGATATTCCAATAACTCATGCACAATGGAGGTATGAGGCAGAGCAGGATGCATGAACAGCTGCTGCCCCATATCTGCTGGAGCTAGAAGCGATCGAGCAAGGATAAAAACATGGAGAAGTTTTTTGTTGTGCAAAGCGTGAATCCTCTGAAATCTGGTGATCCCAAAAGACCAGCAAATAATGAACCTCCTCCAGTAAATCGATATTGAGAAGAGAAAGACCTCCTCCAGTAAATCAATATTGATATTTCAATAACACATGCACAATGGAGGTATGAGGCAGAGCGAATGAAATCGTGGATGCATGAACAGCTGCTGCCCTTATCTGCTGGAGCTAGAAGCGATCGAGCAAGGATCAAAACATGGAGAAGTTTTTCGTTGTGAAAAGACCAGCAAATAATGAACCTCCTCCAGTAAATCAATATTGAGAAGAGAAAGACCAAAGATGTTGTGGAAGGATATAGTAAAGACTAAAGAAAGAATGTAACACGGTTGCTCTGAATGATGAGGAGGAATGTGCAGAACAGGAAGAAATGGAGAGAATGTCATCAATGGATGAAACCCCTATGTAACTTGTAAAGTTGTAAAGAGGGAAAATGCAGAATTAAATAAATGATAATGATGTAATAGCAAAAATTTAGGACTATCATGAGTGCCAATTCGATGGAAATTTGTATTTAAAAAAAAAGAGTCCCCTTCATTACGAAAAGAGCCCCTGTGAGAAGTCTCGCGGGCTCTTTTTTTGGGGGGAAGAGCCCCTGTGGACAATTAATTAATTTGAGCACTGGTTCCAGCACACAAAATCCCTTTTTCAAAATCTATGACTCGAATCTATCGTCTATAACATGTTATACACAATATTTTTTTAGTAGTGCCCCAAGATAGAAGGAGCTTAACAGAAAAACAGAAATTCATGGTATTTTTGTACACGACAAACAAGACAGTTATCTATGACTACGTCACAATCCAGTAACCAAAATGCAGATTTTGAGATTTGCATGGACTAAGTGATATCATATATTTAAACACTCATAACTTTTTTAATTTGTGTACGATTTTGCTCTAACTTTCACCGATCCACAGTTCAAATCTTTCTGCTTTCATAGCAATTTGCTATCAATGTTTGATTTTCCTTCAAGAACCTATAGCCTACCGTCTTGAGTTACAAGCTGACCCTCATATATCACACTATCTGAGCGTGGAATGGAAAGACACGTCTTCTTCTCAATTTCTCCTTCCTCCTTGATGCAGATGTTTCCTGTACATGTAAATATAAAAATCATTAACATTCTTGATCACTATAAACTTAGCATTTTTATAATACAGAGTGAATTTCTATGAATATGCAAATTGTGTTTTGAAATTAAGTTTTATGCATCTGTCTAGAGGTTGTATTGGTACAAATAAACATTCTTGATTCTGAGCTAGTGGATCGATTTGTTTTGAATTTTAGAAAGTATATTTTTCTTCTTCATGATTTGATGTGCAAGGTGAGAGAATGAAGGTTGTACCTAAAGATGCATAGTGGTGGGCACCCACTGGGGAACTCGACACCATTTGGGTGTTTACCCAATATGTCTTGTCAATCACTAGGATTAGCCTTCAGTTTTATGACCAACAGGCCTTATGTAATGCTCTGCCTTTTCCACTCAACCTCATATGGTAAAGCCATTATATTACATTTCCCACACCCAAAGACTCTCCGAGAGACTAGGGAGTATTTCTTGATGGGACTACGGTTTGCTGTATGCAAGACTTGTACACCCATCAATAGAATTTCTACCAAGTCTGGTGTCAGCGAGTTACATGTATGTCCTTATGCACATGGAAACTGCCAAAATCTCTTTTTAAATTTTCAATTGCACATGCCTTACACTCGTGAATCACAATACTATTTTTAGTGTATTGAATATAACTAGTGCTGTAACATCACGGATATCTCCAATTCCGTTTAACCGCCAGTCAAAACCGGACGGTTTTCGGTTAAACGATTTAAAAAAAAAAAAAAAAAAAAAAAAAAAAAAAAAAAAAAAAAAAAATTGTGTGTTTTTTTTTTACCGACTCTGTCGGCAACTTTCATTTAACTGCGAGGTGCAGTTAAAGGGGCCGATTTGTGCTTGTGAACTTGTCACAAATAATAGTAACAATGTTGTTTTTAGAAGAATGTGTAAGATCATTAATGTAAATTAAAAACGGTAGAGGACCTAGGACAGAACCTTGTGTAAAAGTTGGATGAATTGTTATTATAAACTACATATTGAGATGATGAGATCTATTACAAAGATTACTTTCAAACCAAGATGACAGACAAATTGGAGTGTTGTTCTAGTTTTGGAGTGGTGAGTCAACACACAGATTACTGAGCTGGGAGACATTGCCAGGCATAGTGCCAGGTGGAGGGGCATAAATCGAAACTTTAAAAAAAAATAAAAAAAAATAATAATAATAAAAAAAATAAAAAAAATAAATAAATAAAAAAAAAATAAAAAAAAAAAATCGGGAAAACGAAACCGTCCAATTGAAAACGGAATCCGCCATGGCCGGTCGGATACCGGACGGTTAAACGTTTGACTACAGCACTAAATATAACTTTAATATTCTTTTTTTAATCACTGCAAAGATGAAATAATCTGTATATTATCTGTATCCTTTTTATTTTTATTTTCTTTTAAGAGAGAGCTTTCTTTACTATTTTCAGGGATCTCTTCAGTGGCAGTCTTATACTGTTTTGGTATGTACTAGAGGTACCATTTATAAGGTCCAGCTCCTTTTTAAGGTTTTTAAAGTTTTTCAGACTTGCAATTTGGGTCTACTCTACACACCTTTGTAATTTGTTTATGTGTAACGCTATATTTACTGAGTGAACACAAATATATGCTGAACTTATATTGTCAATAGTCAACAGAAACATTGCCAAATATGGCACAACACATTGAAACATTCCATACCTTCATCATGTTCATGTGATGACTGAAGGGTTTCCTTTCCTTCTCCATGTGTACTTGAGAGAGACGTCCAACAATCAATTTCTTGCTTCATCGCCATGTTATCTGTGTTTGAAACAATATTTGATAAAATGTTTTGCCTTCTCGTTAAATAATCATAGTCATTGTCGAGTGTGTACACATTTACAGGCCAAGTAAAAAAAGAAACAAGTTTCTCGTCCGGACTATTTCAAAAAAAGAGAAGGCAGCGCTTTACTATTTACTATTTTTCTTTCTTTTTTACTATTTTTTCCAAGATGGCTGCCATGCTAAATATGGCTGGCCTCAGGTCTAATAACTATTCTGAAGGACAGCTATTCATAAGGAGCGCTATTCATAGAGACCTATGCGTGTGATGTACACGTATGTATGCCGAGGCCCACAGTGTGGATTTTTTTTGTTAATACAACAATATTTGTATAAAAGAGAACGCTCCATCTGTTGGTTATTGAATTTTCAGTACAATTAAATTGCCACCTTACTGTCTGTTTACGATAGCACAATGAAAAGGCTTCTAATCGCAAGAGACACATGCAAACGTCAATAATTTGACGGGAAATTCATTGATCAGGATTTGTTTTTCCCCTGAACAATAGGGTACACCACTTTCCCACGCCACAGAAGTGTCAAGTTTGTTTATACTGATGCATATTTTTCCATTATAAAGTTTCTATCCAACCTACTCTCAGAGAGTATATTAATGCTGATTAAAACAATTGAAATACAAATCCTTGAAATTAACTTTTTTACTACGTCCGTGGTTTCATAAAATAAGATGGTTCTGAATTTTGCAGGAATTTAAGGTTGAAAGATTATTTTGAAAGTAAGAAAATCAAAGACAAAAAAGAAATCCAACGCCAGGGAAATACATTGAATTCCTAGATACTTTTAGTTGCTGTCATCCCTTTTCGGAATTGATTGCGAATATAGAAAAAATGACTCCGCCGGTAATCAAACAAGGGTCACTGGCTATTAGAACGCCAATGTCTTGACCACTGGACCAAGGAAACGGGCCAGAATATAACAGGAATAAATACATTTATAAAATTTCAAAATTATAAATGCGAGATGTAATTACGGCAACACTTGTACAGTAAAATGAACTCTTAATGATTGAAGAAATCAAATTAACACTTTACCGGCACAATTGTATGAATATCATTATAAAAAGGAGATAATGATCGACATGATTGATATTACATCACATAATATGATCATGATCTTGATATCTTTATGTTATTGCTTCATGTGATATCACCTGACTTAACGAAATGATAACAAAATATTTATTATAAGATACGATATCATGTGATGCAAGAATATAATGTTTTTTATGAAAAGATATGATATGAATATGAATTATGATATTATATCATGAAAAGAAAAGATGTGATATAGTATTGATGTGACAAGGTATGATTATGATAAAAACAATATGTTATTACTATGAGAATATATGATATGGATAAATTATGATATGATGTAGTATATAGATAAGATATATAAGATAAGATATAGATTGTTAATCAAATTAGCTCAATCGGTAACATTTTAGTTTTTAAAAATGTAATAAGGTCAAATTCTCGCAGGTTTTTTTAAATATCAATTTTATGATATCCGGTTATGTTTGTATGCGTATCAGCTTGGGGAAAAAGAAGAAAAAAAGAAAATTTTAAAAGGGGGGAGGGGAGATGATGTTGATGATGATGAGGATGATGATTATGGTGATGGTAGTTACGATAATGATAATTTACACCGTTTATATGGCGACATATTTCTGATTAAAGAACGTTCCATTGAAGAGAGTATTTTCACACTTGCCGAAATAGATATTTTTTGAGGCATTATTTGACATGTTCTAGATTGTAGTTTCACAAAGACAGAAAGGGATTGAGTCCCACAAAGGCTGAGGAATGGATGAAAAGTCAAAGTCCCCATATCATCCCTTCATGCGTGGTGTGGGTACATTAGCCTAGAATGAGCGCAACCCAGGGCGAAGGCTATTTATTAAAGTAATTTTAGTCCCTTGCGTTTACCATACTTCATTGTTATTAATATTTTCATTGGGAGTTGTCTGTGACGGATGGGAAGAATTCAATTTGTATAACCTGCAAGTTTTTCGTCACGGAGTGTGCAAGCCCTGTATCGAAGGTTTCAACCACCACCATCCCTGATCCCATCCCTAATCTCTGTTATGAAGAGTACAGTGGGTTTCTTGTTTACCATAAGTCTTTATTATAACGTTTATAGGTTGGGAACTCTTCTGCGCATTAGGCCTCTATTGGCATCTTATTCCAGGGACTTTTCCACCATGACCTGGCCTGTGTCTTTAGAACATGACAAGGGAGGGCCCCACTGGCGTACTGATGGGTTTGGGGGGGGGGGGGCTTTGGGGCGTGCCCCCAAATAAAATTCAAACATGGTTTATTTCTAATTCGATACGAATGATTTTCAAATTTTGCTGAAATGACATGATTTTCCGGGATATTTTGTTACTGTTTTGTAAATTATACTTTTTATCTGTTTGCTGGAAAATGACAAATTCCCAAGTTTGCAGTCAGGCCAAAATTTTCTAATTTAGTAGCCTACATGTCAGGACCAGAGGAACGGCGGGGTTGGGGGGCTCGAGCCACCACCATATAGCTCCGTTTAGTCTCATTTGACAATGCCCTTTATCGTCAGAGTCAGCAGCCTAACATGTTAGCCTATGGAATTTTACCCCCCAAAATCGTTTTTAAAAAAATTCATTTTTGGTTTAAATGAAAAGCACATCCACCCCGACGTACGTTATCACTAGCTCTTTCATTGGAACCCTCATGTCCCATTGACTTTTGAAAGTTCACCCACCGTAATTTGATCAAAATAGGTTGCAAGCTCGCCATTGCCTATATAACACATGTGAAACAAGTCGAACTTTAGACTCAGTTTGCCAAGCAATTGTAAGATTATAGGTCAAGCACACGAAGGATAAGAAGCATGAATTATCATAGATCACTTCTGCTTGGTTCATTATGTCCATTTCATCCAACCCCCCACCGTAATTTTTCCATTTAGTAAAAGCAAACATTTTGCCGAGGTAAGCAAAAACATGAATATTCATGATCACCATGGACTATTCGATTATTTACAGAGCAGAGGGGTACAATTGTGCACCACATCAAACTCTCCTACTTTAAGTCAAGTATTTCATTGTATTATGTACTTTGTTAGGTTTATTTTAATAACTGTTTAATTATCAGATATCAATGATAGTTTAAAGATATGGAAAATGTTCTTGTATTTTATATTTAGCAAAGCAATCTCACTTACAAATTCACTACCAAGTGTCGTCTAATCCGCCGATTGTCGTCTGCTATATACGTCCAGCGAGCGAAAATGAGACAACCGGAGCAATATGCTCACTAAAAAGAGTATGTGTAAGATATTAAAATAGAAAGTAAAGAAGAAACATTGTGACCTGCCAGTGCCACAAAATTAATGAGGTATCAAAATATGCCCATCTGACCGCAATTAAATAGCTAAAACCCCTGAGCTTGCGAGGGCTCCACCCTCTCAACCCCACCAGAGGCCCTAAGTCGGTCCCGTGGATGCTCGTCTTACCATTATTAAATGCCTAAAACCCCTGAGCTTCATGGGGCTCAGTCCCCTGGACCCCACGCTAATTAGTGACCTGCTAGTGTGACAAATAAGGTATCAAAAT